>JANHGN010022768.1:0-53303 GCA_024605025.1 Megaceryle maxima | reverse complement strand
CCCTCCCTCCGGCCGCGCCAGCGCCGAGCCGGGCCCTCCGCCGCTAGCGGGGCAGGAGAGGATAGGGGCGGCCCCCACCGCGCTCCCTCCATCTTAGGTGCTTCTCCCCACCCACCCCCGGTACCCCCTGAGCCCCCCTGCTCACCTGGTCGGGCTCTTCTTGTCGCCCATGCCCATGGATCGGGGCCGCCCCTGCCCTGCGCACAAAGAAAGAGGCGAGGGGGAGGGGAGGGGGACGGGGCTGCCTCCGTCCAGCGGGCTCCGGCTGCTCCTCACCCCCGCGCCGCCGCTCCTGCCGCTGCCAGGCTCCGCTCCAGACTAGCAGCGCAGCGCAGCCCGGCGCCCTCCCTCCTTCTCCTCCTCCCTCCTCTCCCTCCCCGCGCCGCGCCGCTCCGGCGGGCGGAGCTCACCGCCGCGCCGCGGCCAATGGGGGCGGCCCCGCCACCAGCCCTGGCGGGGAGGAGAGCGGGGAGCGCCCCCCGCGCCGCACCGCTCCGCGCCGCCTCCCGGTGGGGCCCACCCCCGCCCCCGGCCGGGAGCCCCTTCGGGCCGCCTCCCTCTCCCCCTCCTTCCTCTGGGCGCCGCGGGCGCTGCCTCCCGCACCGGGACCTCGCCGCGGCGGAGAGGAGGGGAGAGGGGGAACTGGCTCCTTTCGGCCTCTTCCTTCCCCCTCGGAGGGCTCGTTGCCTGCCCGTCCCTGGGGGAGCGGGGGCTGAGGCCGCCGGCGGCGCTGGGGCCTGCTGCAGGCGGGAGCCCGTGAGGGGAGAGCGCGACCGTGTGGCCCCGTTCCTGCCCGCCGGGCGGGAGCGGACTCCGGGTGGCGGGAGGAGCAGCAGGTACCGGGTGCAGTCAGCGGGGGATGGGGGATGCATAGGCCCGCTCCGTGAGGGGAAGGGCGGCCAAAGCCTGCCCGGCCCGCCGAGCGGCTGCGCTCGAAGTTACCCGGCGGGGTTGGGCAGCAGCCGAGAGCAAACTCCTGCTCCGTGCCCTTTCCCCGGGCACGGGCTCCCTGTGCCCTCACCAGTACCTCGGCCGCCGCCTTTATGAGTTGCCTTTCCGCTTTGGGTCAGGTCACCAGCCTGTACGGAGCCGAAAGCATTTCAACAGCCCTTCCAGAAGCACTCCTGTGAATCCCTCAATGATCCTTCAACTCCAGCGAAAGCACAAGCTGTGGTTCTGCAAAAGTCCCGAGATGGCAAGAAGTGACATTTCCCAAAAAGCAGCCATCCAGCCCCGAGTTTCTCCCTTACCCTTGCAGGCCTGTGGAAATGCTGGTGTGGCAGGCTGGCTAGCGATGTGCCGAGGACAAGCCCTTGCCATCTTTACAGAGCCACTTTTGGCACAGGGCCGGTTCCTCAGCAGTGGAGGAGTTGGGGGCAATGCAGAGGTGGGGAAGGATGGGGTAATGAGTGATGAGCAAAGACAAAAATCAGTTCAACCACTCCTAGGTGCACGAGCGCAAGCCTCGCATCACAGATGTTTTTTTGCTGTGCTTTCCCAGTTTCTCAGTGGCGATTAAGCCAAGCTAACTGAAGAGCAAACTTCACGCCCAGGCAAGAACCAGTGCAGACAGGAGGGATGCCTGTGGGCTGCACAGGGCTGTGCCTGAGAGCGTGGCAAGCAGGGCAAGGGTGAGGACAGTCTGAGTAAAGTTAACTTATGGCTGAATACAAGGAAAAAATAAAGAAAACTGTTACCTACAAAACAAGCCAATGTAAGTGGCTTAAGGCAGGATACACTCCTACCGTGGCAGGAGGCAAACATAACCACGTCCTGTGCTTTAAAGCTTTAGTGACCTGGACTCACTCACAAGCCACAGAGGTTTTTTTTCCTCTCCCCCGATGCCCATCTTAACAGACAAATCATGCTGACAGTGTCACCTGCCCAGACATAATAGCTACATGTAATCTACTTACCCTACCCAGCCTCCTCATCCCCACACAGGTAATTTAACCCTTGCCAGCACCTCTGCCAACCACTTTAACCACAGTTCACACAGATGAAGACTCCCAATGACTTTTTTTTTCTATGCCACGCAAGTTCCCGAACAATACGGCGAGAAGCAGACATACTCCAAGGGCAGAGTTAAGGTTGCACAATTATCACATGTAGGAAGTGTCATTTTCCCATTGCATCTGCTGTTTTCCAAACATTTTTGCTCTTTTAGATTACAGCAGTAACGTTTGCTTTGGGAATCTGTGTGGGAACAGCAACTCAGCAGTGATCACAGGGTCTTGTAAGCGCAGAGTCCTGGTGTGCAGTCGCTACCAGAACTTTATGCCAATGATGCTTATGGGGACAACAAGAACGCTGCGTTTGGGGATGAGGTCAGTGGAGAACCTGAGAAGAAGCACAGGGAGGCAGAAAGCACTGAAATTTGGACTCAAGAGGAGATCTAAGCACGGTCTAAGTCACATCTTCTGCCAGAGCTGCTTCCCTTAGCTCCCCATTACGGCGTCAAGCAGAGCCACAGCCACCACAGGCACAGAGTAAGTTATTGCAGAAGCACTGAGGAGCTACGGCCGATTTTTAGAAAGCATTTTATCTCCTCCAAAAAGTTTCAGGGTTGCTGTTTTCATAGCAAAAGTTGTTTTCTTTCCAAAAACCTACTCCATCCTTGATTATCAATTCCCCTGGAAGGCTTCTTTCTTCAGCAAATAGCACTTTCAAAGTCCCATGTTTAAAGCTTGGCAGCCCAAGTGTAGCGTGACTTCATTCAATCACATACATGCTATGTGAGGTGATCATTTCCAGTTTGTTATACACCCTTTAGGCCACAGTCAGGTGTCTCTGCCTTCATGGACAGTTCCTGGAGAAGTGCTGTGGTTGCTGGTGGGCTCACACCTCAGTCCAGCCCGAGCATTTGGGATGCTGCATCCTGCAGGCAGCGCTTCCCTGTTCACCCCTCCAGACACCGATGCACCAAGACAGGAACCATTGGCAGAAATCAGGGCTGAAACTACAGTCAAACTAAATGACAGCTGCCTTGGTGGGGTGTTTCTTCCACATCGCCATGGTGTTAGCATCATGAGTTATCCTGCCAGCCTTAAAATTAATCAAGGTGGCAGGGGCAGTGACGACTGCTGAGCATCTGGGGATTTTTAATGGAGTTTGGGCTCTTGCTTACTTATAAGGCAGCCTTGGGCAAGTCATTGAGCACTTCTCATTAACTCCAGCAGTTTGCATTTGAGAAGTGAAAGGAGTAAATCTCTAGGCTCACACATGAATTTATGGCTCAGGTTTTCAAACCAAACTCATTCCAGGGTAAATGTTTGGGGCTCCACGGTGCTGTTCATCTGATGGTACATCCACCTGAAGAAATTCCCACCCTTGCTTCCAGAAGATGCCCCTTTCTCCTCACTGGCAACTGTGTGCAACTGCTTGCTTGAGAGCACTCTCAGACTGCAAGAGGATCCTGTTAACCCATTCCTTTTCCCCCTCTCCCCTTCCTGCACTGTCTCTTTTTGATTACAAAAGCCTCATAAGGAGACACAGGTTGCAGATGCTTCCAGGATGTGAAAAGAGACACAGCTGCAGGGCAGACATGCTCACAACAGCTGGGTACAAGCTTTTTGGGCCGACCTGGTTGCCACCACCTATTCTGGGAGCTCATGCACAAATGGCTTTGCCCAGCAAAGCTGTGGCTGCGCGTCAGTACAGCCTTCATGTCCAGTACAGAGATGAGAGGGGATGAGTTGGGATATAAAGGGATGAGAAATCATTACCCCTCTGCATTGGCTCAGCCTCACCATCTTCATCCCCCTCTCCCAAACTGTCCCTCACCCCAGCAGCATCTCAGCTGCTCCTGCTTCTTTACTTCAGCCCTGAAAACAGGCAACAGTGCAAACAGGCTGTCCATACCCTCCACAGAGCTGCTGGCCAAGGATGCTCAGAGGCACACCCCTGAGCCAAGCACCCTGTCAGTAGCCCCTTCAGCATGGTGAGACCTCTGAAACCTGGGGTGCTGAGAGCTCAGGGATAATTCCCCACACCCAAACCAGTGGCATAAACTGATTTTAAAATAGACCCGGATGACACGCACACAGCCAAAGTCAGTATTTGTGCATAGGGTTCAATGCCAAATATAAATATTAACTTGAGCTTCTCAGCCCGGTGGTCACTGTGGTAAACATGCATTTTTGTAATTTTGCATCAGATGTGCGTAACTTCTCAGAAGTGACTGCTGTCCTGAGCAGCTTGAAGTCTAACCACTAGTAAATGGCTTTTCTGTAGATTTAATAAGGAATTTATTACACGGGAATGGGAATCAGGCTTAGGACACAGGTCTCTCTATTAGTTCAGCCGGAGTGAAAGGATCAGAAGTGATGCTGCTGCTCTCTGGGGCAGGGAAGTTGCGTATCACCACACAATTAGCACCTTTTAGTAGAAGTGGGTGGAAAGGGAAATTAGCAATTGAGGGTAGAAATTGTGAACCAGCTACACTAGAGCATCTTAACAGCCAGCATTCATTTCCCTGTGTCCTGCTGAATGGGATTCAATGTGTTTGGCCTCCCCAGGTTTCCAGGATGAGGAGATGTCAACGGGTGGAAGAAAAAGAGGCTGTGTGAAAGCCAACAGACTTCACACAAAGCAGCATAATGTTTGCCATACCATAAGAGCATCCTTGGCAAGGGAAACAGGAGCCTGTGCTCAGAAGCCTGGAAGTCTTCACCACAAAACAAAATACCAAACCAGAAAGCATGCGTTGGCCAGAGACACTGGTGGCCAACTAACCACAGCCTCTCTTGCTTTCAAAGCACAGTGTTAACTGCCATTGGCTTCAGGTGCTGATGCCAGCGAGATGTCAGGAGCAAACTACTCTTGGAAGTCTCACTTAGCACTTGACAGCACCTTTGAAAACGTGTCCCAGGCTGAATTCATAAGCTTTTGGGGAAAAGCGTTGGGCTTGTGTAAACACAGAACTGGCTGATGGATGGCCCTGGTGCACCACAGCGATTTATCCGTGCTCCAGCAAAACGTACTGAATTAACAAGATTAATACAGGGACGCTAAGAGACTTTCCTGATAATTGTGGGAGAGAAACAAATGATAAGAGTTACCGCACAGTGCTCTGTTCTCCAGGCTTCAGTAAAGACTCGGCTGCATGGTCAGATGGGATATTTTCTGCTGCGCTGGGAGCACAGGCATGGCAAAGTAGGGAAGGGATGAAGCAAGAAGAACCACGGGGCTGGAGGAGGATTGTTGATAGAGTTCCTCAAAAAACTGCCTTGGGATGAACAGTGCTTGGTATTTTCCTTAGTGACTCCATTAGGAACAGGAGCAGTTGTGCTAATAACCTGAAGATGAGAAGCAGAATTTCACACTGGAAGAAGAGAGTAACTTTGAGAGAGAGCAAAATGGAAGTGGGATGAAATACAGTGTTACTGACTTAGGCAGCTGGGTGTTTATAATAAAGCTTTCTGACTTGGAGCTGAAGCTCACTGGTATGGCATGCAGGAGGGAGAAGACCTGTCTCAGCTCTTTGTGTGCCATTGGTGTGACTTAGCTCCTGAAAAGGTCAGTGTCAAGCAGAGGGTATTGGAAGCAGTACCAATGAATAGAGACAGAGAAGCACTGTACAGTGCACAGGCGAGATCTTGTTGGAATTACTATGCTGCAAACAATTCTCCAGATGAAGAAAAAAAACAGCATTCAAGCTGGGACAGGCACGAAGAATTTCTAGGATGGTCAGAGGAACGGAAAGCCTATTTTATGAGAGAAGTCTCTATAAAGTGAACTTGCCCAGCGTGGGGAAACAAAGGCTGGGAGGGGATATGACCACTCTTTAAAATACACTGGGGAAGGAGGCAGCACATTGCAGCCATAAAAGAGCTAGCAGACAAGAAAGAAGACCACAACTGATCTATGCTGGACATGTAGGCTGGAAACCAGACATCTGTTTCTAACCTTCAGAGGAGCAAGGAAACGAAATAGCCTCTCAATAGGAGAAGGAAAGGCACTCAGTGTAAGTGATCAAGGTCCATCTTTACAGGATTCACACAGCTGAGCGGCTCACACAGTCCCTTCTGCTCCTGTGATCTTGCTGAGGTCAGATCCTACTGCTGTCATCAGAGTCCTGTCTCTCCCTCCTCACCCACTCACACCAGATAATCTCATCTGACTTGTTTCTAGCCACAGATTTCAGTGGCTGCTCTCTCAAGGGAATGGGAGAGGTACAGGGAGAAGAAAATTCTTCATCCATCTTTTGTGCCTAGAAATGGGCTTCTCAAACTCCCAGGGATTTCTGATTTGCTTCTAAGTTTGATATGTAGGGTTTTTTTCCTCCCAGAAAACTTATATTCTGCTGAATAGAGGAAGTTCTGAGTATTTTTAAAGTTTCCTTTATTTTATTTTTTTTTAATATAGTCTATTTATAGATAGTGTTTCATGGGTTCTTTGGAGAGTAGTTTTAGAACTGAATTAGCAAGTGATCAAATGCCGACTATCAGGAACTTCAAACAGCAAGCCAAAAAACTTTCTATCAGAAACAGCCTGCCAGAGAAAAACATAGTAGAAAAAGGATCTGAAAGATGAGGAGCAAGCAACAACCAGTGCCAAGAATCTCCAGGATCTATAAACCCTTAAAATGCCAGACAGACAAGGAGTAGAAAACAGCATGAAAAGGTAGAGAGGCATAAAAAACTATGTGTGCAACAGCATTACCCTATGAAACTTGGTGAGGAGAAAAGAATACCAACAAAAACTAGAGGCTGTAGTTAAGCATCCTGGACGCTGTATTCTACAGATAGCAGAGGCCGTGCAATTTAAATCTGTAATCCCTTCCCAAGCAAAGAAGCTTTTGCAATAGCGCAATCTGGATGTCACCAGCATATGAATAGGCATCTTGGGACTGCTCTGGAGAGCAGAGGTCAAAGTTTAGTGATGTATGTAGTTGTCTCCCTAATGGGTCTTATTGATTATTACCCATAGAAACAAGCAATGTCTCCAAATCTGCCTCCCTATTTGTGCTAGATGCTGGCAACCGCGAAAAAGCACCCTTCATCTTCCAGCTCCACACAGTTTGTAGAAGATTGAAGACTGCCATGAGGAAAGACACAAAGTTGCTGAGCAGACTAATGAAACCTGGCAAGTGGAAAATGGTAAATAGATCTGTGTAACATCTGCATAGCAACGATACATGGGAGCACAGTGTTAAAAAGTAGTATCTAAGAAAATACCAAAACTAAAATTTAGGATAACATGGGAGAAGAGAGAGAAAGGGACACCAACAAGTCAACACTGCAACTCAATCATCTAAGTAAATGATGTGTTATGGAAGGGGCTGAAAATCCCCAGTACAGTTAAAGCCAAATTCACACTTGTCCAGATGCAGATATTCCAGTGAGGTATCCTAAATATTGCAGAGAAATTGTCCTACCTGTGATACAAAATGGTGGCAGTGGGTTCATATCTTCACAGCAGAAGCATAACCCTCTTGTAGCAACTTCCACAAGAGAGCAAAAAATGAGAAAGTACCAGCAAGACTGGACCAAAAGTACCAAGGCTATTTTTTCTTATTCTAGTGAACACTGCCATGGCAGCCAGACAGCTTGGTCCCATGAGCAGATCCAGCTCAGGTAGGGCACCAGGAAACCTCTCGAGTGGAGACTAAGTTGATAAATAAGCAAGGGTAAGGGTGGTGATCAAACCTCTTCAAACTTCTTGAAGTTGCAAGATAGAGCCAGAGAAAGCAGGCTTACTCCTGAGACTTCATACCCTCCCCTTCTGGCAGCTGCTAGATATTGGAAGTGGGAAAAAAAAAAAACCAAAACCAACAAACCCAACCCTGTCTACAGTATTTCATAATCTCAAAAGATACCCCATTTGGGTTCAGGGTTAGGCATCAGGGAAGTCCTGTCTCTGTCTGGAGATGTTTTCCCTCCTCCACATGGAGACGCAAGGCTGTTAGGGTTGGTCCAACTGATGCACTGCCTGAGATCTGGCTGTCCATCCTCATCCTCACCCATCTCAAAGCTTGCAGGCTGAAAAGGAGCAGAGGAGTTTGGCAGTTCCACTGAGCTCCCATGGGCAGCCAGGGACCCATGCTGGTCAGCAACAGCCATTTCTCACCAGTGCCAGATACCAGTTCCTGGGTTGTCCCTCACACAGCCACCCAGCATGCAGAAATACAGGACATGGAAGAGCCTCTCCACAAGAGCTCTGTGTGCACTCTCCTTCCACCTTGTAGTGAGTCTTCTGGGCGGGGCAAGGATGACTCAAGACTTGCTTCCCAACAGAGGACCACATAGGTGACTCCTGGGTCTGTGGGACAGGCAACTTGCTAATACAGGTTGTATAAACCCAGTTATTTACCTGCATGTCCTGACATTGAAAGAACTGGGTCTGCACACCTGAAAAAGAAGACAAGCATGTGAGTATAAAGCAAAGTGTAGGCTGTGGCAACGACACAGCACAGACCAGATCAGCAGTAACTTCATTTACTTCACTGGAACTGTAACAACACGATCCCAGCCCATGCCAGGGATCGTTCAATAACACATCTAAGCCATAGAACAGCAACAAACCTGCCACACACTCCATTTTCTTACAAGTACAGCAAATCTGGCTTGGGCAGGAGCATGTAAAGGGACCAGCTCCGGGCAATGAGAGATGCCGTGCTCTGTGCAGCTGGCAGTGGGATCACCAGCATCTGGTAGGAGTGCAGCTACTCAGGACTCACCAAAACAACAACAACAACAAAGCCTCTTTTCTCGTAGAGTACAGCTGAATTCCCTTCCTCCCATTCCCTTAACAGATGTCAGAAAAAAAGCATGAATGGCTTGCAGCTCTGCGCTTGACTCGCAGCTTTCACACTTGCTGCAGAGCTGGCCTACTCTGTCTGAACCCAGTTCTGGAAGGTGTTGCTTTTTGAAAAGAAAAATACAGAGAAAGGATAAAACCAAAAACCCAACCTTAAAAACTTAATAGTAAACTCCTTCAAAAGAAAACTTGCTTCAAGCCAAAAAACATTTGCCAAGTTTCAACTAAATGTGAATTTTCACGATGCTGTAATAAACACCTCAATATGGGGGTTTCAAAATGAGAATGCTGAGAGAACTTTGCTCCAAGCACTTCANNNNATAAAATTTAATTACAGAGAAATAAAGGAGGTTATATATATATTAAAAAAAGAAAAAAAAAAAAAAAGAAACAAACAAACAAAAACCCAACAACAAAACATGGAGCAATCAAAATGAAAAGCCAAGGATTCATCTGTTGCCCATCATTCCCATCATGCAGGAGGGTGTAGGCAGGAGCAGGACATTCTCCACAGAACTGGATCAGAGGTCTGGATGCTATTGCAGCAAATTAACCTGGGAGTTCTATGGGAAAGAAGCTTTTCCAGGAGAGAGAAGTGGTCTACTGCAAAAAATGCTCTTCCAGAAGCTACCTGGCCAGTTTACCTCTCCCAGACTCCAGCCAGGATTCCTGTGCACTCTGTGACACACAGAACTGGTTTCTGAGCCCAATGCCTCCTTTTCCAAGCACTACACCAAGTGGTGCCTGCCACAGCTGTAGGCGCCAGAGGGGCTCCAGTCATGTTCTCCATCAATGGGTAGTGATGGTGTGAGTCATCAAACATTCCTAGGGCTGGAAGAGTCTAAATTCTTGGCCACTCAGATGTTGAATGGCTTTTCTTGTACTTAGACTGGTGTGGTAGGTGGGATCCTGAGAAAGCAGAGCTCTGGATTTGAAGCATGAGAACATCAATCTTTTTCCAGGGTCAAGTCTCTCTGCCTTTTTTACAGACAGCTGTCAATTTGTCTTGGAATGTACAAAAATGCCCTTAAATCCAATTAAGGCATTAACGGGGGGGAAGGGAACCGCCAGTGAGTGCTGTATGGGAGTTTTGCAGCCCCAAAGGCCTCCCCAGCTCCTGCAGGGACAGCAGTGCTGTCATCACCACTCCAGAACTAGTGTCATGGTGCTTCCAGCTACGGCATCCCTGCAGAGATGAGCACTGGGACTCTGGTGCCAGGAGGACCAACAGCCTCAGGTTGGCTTTAATTCTGTCTGGCTCCTTTGCACCATTGCACCTAGGACAGATTGCAAAAGCTGCAGCAAGAAAATAACCTGCATTTTTTTCAGGAGAGACGACCACGTTTGGGACTGCAGTCATGAGTTAGCCAAACTTGTCCAAATAAAGAGGGAAAAAACCCACTTCTTACATTGTTTTCCAAACCTTGGAGCAATTTTTTTCCCCAGGATCAATTCATAACAGGTTGCTGTAATCAGAGCTAAAATTAAACTTACACCAGGAAAATGAATTAAAAAAAAAATTTTAAAAAAGAAGAGCTTCCTGCATTCATTGCTGAAAGATTAATCTTCTCCCGAGAACTTCCTTTTCTGCTTTCCAAGTGGCCACCTTGCTTTTATTTGAGGAAAGCTCAAGTGAAAATGTAAAGCCATTTCCAGGTGGGTTTGGTTAAAGCAAACAAAGAGCCATGAATTGTGTCAGAGCCTGGTTTCAGGCATGGCAGAAGGTGGAGGGTTAGCCAGAAAGAGAGAACCGCTTGCTGCTGAGATACAGCCACTGGCCTAATTAGGTGGAATAGCTATTAGCAATTCCACCTAATTAGATAATTAGATTAATTATCTAATTAACTGAGATTGTTGTTAGACAAAGGCAGGTAGAGCCTCAGAGGTGATAAGGAAGATATCAGGGCAAGGTTACGCTGTGATTTATATTGATTTCTTTAACAGTTCAAGAACTCCCCTGGTTCCCACATTTATTTACCCTAGTCTCACTCCTCTGGGGTTGTTTTAAAGTGATTAAAGCAGGGAAGGGGGGAGCTGTTTTTTTAAAATTAAGAGGAAAAAAAAAAAAAAAAAGAAAATTTCACTGCAAGTTCCCCCCATGTTACTGAAAACTCAGGGGAGAAACCAGACTGGGCAGGGGGATGCCCTGCAGATTAAGACTGCTTGTGGCCCCTGCTTCTTGTGCTTGGATTTTGCTGCTCATCCTCCCTGCAGACCTTTTTGGCTACCCAGCTGGTTTGTCTTTGGGGAGAGAGACGACGTGTGAACTAACGTCACACCAGCACCAAACGGTAGCTGTGATGCTGGCAGATTTCTCTCCATCGCCTGTTCTTTGCTTGCAGTGCTGGTGGGAACCACGAGCCAATTAAGGAGGTCTCATTGTGGTAGATGTGGCGTAAAAGTAGCATTAGAGCATCCTGCCCCAGAGACCCGGCAGTCCTAAATACCCAAGGGCTAGCGCAAGGCAGGTTTGCAAGTTTAATGAGCTACGTTCTCCTTGCTCAGGCGTGAAGCTAATATTATGCCAGGCAGGCCCGGGTGGAGGAGGTGCAGCCGGAGCCTCTGGCTTCCACGATTCCAGCCACCTGCTTTGAATTTCACCACGATGGAATCAGGCCACAGGTTTTGGGAGGCATGGGAGGGTATGCAGCTAGATCGACCCTGCCCTTCCCGTCCTACATCTATTGTTAGATGCATCAAGGAATTTGACCCGCTTTGTGAGTTTCTGGTGTTTTTTCACATTCCACTTGTCCTTTCTGACTAACGTTTTGCACTCATGTGTCACAGCCCTGGCTCCACTCCCTGTGGTAGATGTTCAGATTGCCGGAAAAAGATCCAGCTTCTGTATCCCACTGTGTTTAATGCTTCTAAGCTTTGAGTGGATCCAAGACGCTACCCACACTGGGTTTGGCAACATCCTCTCCACACACCACCTCCACCTGGCATCCTTCCTTCTCACCAAGCTTCTCTCCTCCAGCTGGACGGTTGAATTTGAACCTTAAAGGCTTTGCACACTCACACCTAATACATGGGCTTTGCAGACTACAACGTAATTTTTGCTGAGGCCCATAAGAAGTACAATCCCAGGTGGGTTCTTCCCAGAGTTCACCTGTACTTAACACTACAAAGCACAACTATGTTGAGAGATCTGATGAGTAGAATGCATGTGGCCGGCTCTCCTGGCTCACCTCCCTGTAGGAATCCTCACATATCAGCCATATGGCAGAAGAAAATGTTTTACACACCCTGTCAAGAGTTCAGAGGTGATTTATGGTTTATCATCTCTAGCTTCGGTTGGCCCCACAGCTAAAGCAGCCCCTTCCCACTACAAATGCCTCACCATCGCTTCCCCCAGCTTCTCCTGTGCACCTCTAAGGTTTCTCTTTTGTACACCCTCATAACACTCAACTTCTTCATTCAGCCTTAATACCTGTCTGTAATAATAGCTCAACAACATTATAATAGCTCCAGCCTGTCTCTTGAGAGGTACAGAAATAAACCTGTCTTTCCTAGTTGCAGAGACTACATTAACAGATCCATTATTGGTCAAACCAGAATCATTAGAATTCTTAGTACCCATTTCCCTTGCTCTGCTGAGTGTGCCTTGGCATCCTTCTCAGCAAGATGCTCCACCCAAGACACAGCAGCATCCCATAGAATAGCTGCAGAGTATAAATGTCACGCCGGTGCCTTGGGTACTGGGAGGCAGTGGGCAGGCTGTACCCTGCCAGGTGTGGGGCATCAGGCTCCTGCTCTCCTGCCTGCACCCCTCATGCCCCAGAGGCCACAGCCACTATCTGAGGCAGAACTTGCTCTTTCCTAACAAAACAGGTATGTCTCCACGGGAGCTAAAGGGTTGCAAGCGCAGACCAGCCGCATCGCTGAGAGCAGCCGTCCATCTGTTAAGAGTATTGGAGCAAGTGACTTTCAAAGCCAGCAGACACTTTTTCACAGTTTTTCCACTGTAGAAAATATCACAAAAACTTCTATTTTGTTGTGTCATAAAACTGGTAACTAAGAGAGATTTTTATCAGTTTTCAACAAACTCTGAAACCCATCCCAGGCCTTGGGGAGGGAGCTCTCTTCAAGCAGCCACAGGACGCTCTGCCTGGGGAGGAGAAGACCACTCCCAGCCAACCCTGGAGAGTCACCTCACCTCTGGAAAAACTTTCCCCAACGGTTTTGGCCTCCTTGGAAATCTGTCACCAGTGCACCGAGGCTGTCCCCCATTACCCAGCAGGATGGAGGGAGAGCACAGGCCAAGAGGAATGAATTTAAATCATGCCCAGCAGCAGACTTTCTATCTCTGTTGAAATCTGGCTGTTCTGCTACTGTTTTCAGCCGGTTTGACAAGTTTGCAGGAATCAGACTGCAAGATATCAAGCGACTTAAAGCTGGAGGCTGCTCATCCACAGAATCTAGTGGCGTTCATGTGCTAAACAGATTTGGTGCTGAAGGGCCTGGGTGGGCAGTTACTTCATTTTGGGGGCTTGGAAATCAAGCAGCGCATCTCCCTGCAGCACTAGAGTTCAAACCCCGGAGGACAGTAAATCAGAGAGTGGTACACAGGCAGATATTGACACTCCTCAGCATAAATATCAATTTTCACACTGTGGTCAGGTTCTGTAAGTGTGGGGAATTGGTGTGGCAATGGGGTCTTAACGAGGTCTGGTTACGATTAATCCCTTTCTAGGCAGTCCCTCTAAATGACTCGATTCCTTGCGATCGCTCAGTAATTACAAGACTAAAGCAAACTGTCAGGGCCACCACAATGAGCACACACATGAAACTATCCAAGGCTGGAAAACAAAGATACTTGCTAGAAATTATTAAAACAGTGCAAAATCATGGAATTCACCCAAAATGGAAGGTACATTGGAATGGGTGGGAAATACACTATTGCAATTAATGCTGAACAGGATGCTACAGGGGGACGGAGCCTACATCTGAAAGAGCATTGCAGTACCAGAGCAAAACCCATGTCTGAGCCTGGCTGCTGAGCTGGGGCTTGTGCTGGGCTGCTCCTGGCCATGCTGCCATGCATGCCAATGCCATGATGCTCGTTCTGGGCAGGGGGAGGTAGGAAGCAGCAGCCCCAACAGAGTGAGATAAAGCAGAAGTCTGCAAATAAACAACTCAGTCACTCAAGTGTCCTGCTCTTACATCATTCCTCCTCTTTCTTTTACCCCTGCGGCAGAGAAGATTCCCTTCCCAGAAGGCAGCCCGTCTGCTGCCAGAATACGCTGGGAAAAGAGAGAGGGAGAGTTTGCTTTGCAGGGGAAGCAAATGCCTTCCTCCAGCCCATCCCCATCACTCTTTATCTGCCCACAGCTGCTCTCAATCTGGCCCCGCAGATAAGGAAGGCAATGCTCCCCATCCTTCCTGTTCCTCCAGCCGGTGAGGTCTGGCAGCTCCTCGTGTTCTGGAGAGGGGGACAGCCATGCTGCGTGGCAGACGAGCACGTGGCCAAGTCCCACGGCTTTGGCTGGGAGGTGCCGCGGCGTGGCAGCCGGCCATGGGGATGGCAGGCACATGGGCTCAGCACACATCTGCTCCAACCCCACAGCCCTTCCCATATGCTGGGAGGGTGGCAAGGGCAGGGGCTGCTCTGGATCCCTCCCAGATCCATCTCTCCTCTCCCTGCTTTCTACCACCTCCTCGTCAGCTGTAGCAGTGACTCGGTACCCTCCTTTCTTCTAGCTTAGCAATACGGCTTTGTCAAGCTCAGCTACTGTAAAAGGGCCAAATTCATCCCAGGTGTCCACGCAGAGGCTTAACCAGAGGGACGCTTGGGATGGATTTAGCCCATTACACAGCGTGTTAATCATATTACCGCAGAAACCTGACGCAGTTCCCAAAGCACCAGCCGACGAATCCTCCCAGAGCCCGGCAGGCCTCAGAGCCTCGTTCCAGCATGCCAGAGGTTCTTTTATTCATTAATCATATTTGCTTAATAACCTTGTATCTCTCCAGCGGAGGGAACTGCCAGGCTCACATAAGGTAATTGTAGGATGGCTCTTCTGGAGAGCTGGAAGTACTGGCATTTTCAGCCAGTGCGTGTGGCACAGCTCCGTGGTAATTTCCTTCCCCGTCCTCAGCCACAAGGTCACGGGGAGGGATGTGAAGCCCTGCAGATGCCATGTACCCTTCTGACAGCGCTTCTCCCTCAATCTGGCAGGAAAGTTTATGACAGTGAATTTATGATGTTCTGGGTCTGAGCTGCCTCTTGATTGACAAGCCCACGCGCAGCAGCAGCATGTTTAGTGCAGGTAATTACTGATGATGTCAAGGAAAAAATTGCAGAGAAGATCCTGTACGTAGCCTGCTAATTGTACCTGTGCCTCTCACTCAAAGTTTTGATAGGTGCAATCCATCAAATAAGCTTTATGCAACTTTGCAGTGGTTGGCTAAAGGCCAATTTTATTGCTTTAGAAATCAACGGGAGCAGCACTGTTGGAAGCAAAAGATCCCGTTGGTGTTTCCCATCTCCTGTATCAGCATCCAGTGTGCCAAAGGAAGGTGCTGATTCCAGAGCCTGCTTCTCTCTGCTGCTCACTCAGCCTGTGCGGTGTCTGCTGTTGCTGTTCCAGGAGCACTTTTTGCTCTTGTAGTCTATTAAAAGCCTCTGAGATTAGTGCTTGTGTTGTTGCAGCATGAGGTCTCGCTTTGTAGCTGAGGTTCGGGAACTTCCCTTTGATTAGGCTAGTTGAGAATCCAGCTTTTAAAATATCTTGTGATTATATCACTGAAAATCTCTAACAGGCACATTTTCCAAACTCTCTTCTGTTTACATGATGTTTATCAATCAGCCTGGGGTTCTCTCCCTGCTGCCCATACACCCATTTCCATACAGCATCACCCGGGTGTCAGTCCATGAGCAAGGCAGAGCAGCACCCCGCTACATTTCCCAATGCATTTTTTTTCCCGACGTTGATCAGAGAAAGGATTCCCAGATGACAAATACTGGGGCCAGAGAACAGAAGAAGTAGTATATTTTATCACTCATTCCCATGTAGTATTGCCCACCTAATCCCCAGCAGATGATGCTCCATTGCTTGGAGGGCCAAGGGGCTCAGGGAGGCCGAGCAGTGCCCATGGGGAGCATCTGACAGCCTCTGTTTCCGCTCTCCTCTTCCTTCCAGGCGAGGAGCGGTTTCACATCAGCAGCCTCAGCCAGTTTTAAATCAACCCCTGGGCCAGTTTTAAATCAACCCCAGATGGACCATCTCCTTCTTCCAGGGGGTGGTAAATCCACTTCCAATCCCGCCAACCTCAGAGGCACTGGGTGAGGCCCCTCAGACTGGCAAGATGCAGTTTTTACCTGGTGTCCTGCAAGCTACTTGTTAATCCTCACAAGCTGGACAATGAACTGCATTCATTTCCAGTTTACAGATGGAAAAAATGAGAGAGGACAGGCACCCAGGGACACCTGGGGAGCACACGTGAGAGGTGCTGCTCAGGGCACAGCAAAACATTCCTCTGCTCCTCCTCCTTGGCTCATCCCACCAGAGCAGCACATCCCACTCCGACGCAAAGCAGAGATGATGCTGATGGAGTACGACGGGAATGTCAGTGCTCTTCCCATCAACGGCACACGGAGACCAGGGAAGGCATATGTGTCTGGAGTTGTGTCACTCTTCGTTCTGCAATGCACTACCCGAGTCCCCACTCTGGAAACAGAAAATCAGGGACCTGCTGGCACATATGTATGGTGGGGAAGGACTTGGGAAATTCAATTGAAATGCTTTTAAAAAGCAAAGGGAAAACAGACACACTCCTGAGATGAGGAGACTAAAAAGTGCCTCAGCTATTGGGAACAGCTATAAATACAGGCAGGCTGGTGCTGGTGGAGTCATGATATTGTTTAATAACATTTCTAGAAGGCTAATTGCATAGTTTAAAAGCAAACTTAG
Source organism: Megaceryle maxima (assembly GCA_024605025.1). Lineage (NCBI taxonomy): Eukaryota > Metazoa > Chordata > Aves > Coraciiformes > Cerylidae > Megaceryle > Megaceryle maxima. The sequence continues at coordinate 36,630 of JANHGN010022768.1, read as the reverse complement.
TAACTATGAAAATGCTAGTTCTGAAGTTGCAGGATTCTAAGCAAGCAGACTAGTCTATCCTGTATGTTAACGGCTGAATCAACATATTAGAGCGATAATCTGCACTTGGTCTAGCTGTATAAACCTGCTCAATATTTCAGCAGCAAGATATTTTTGCCTTGGTTCTCACAGAGAAAAATACACTCATTTATTTCCCCGAAATAGCATATTATGATGGATGCAACTGCCAAGCTATAGCTAATGGATGTAACATGATGGAAAACATCATTATTTAGGTGTGGGAAATTGTTCTTTAGGAATCTAGTGTCTGTAGCAAACCTGCACTCCTTGAACCTCAATTCCACAATGCATTTCAGATGTGGATTTTAAGTGACTGTTTCTAATTAACGTATCACAGAGCCCTGTCAAAATACCTTTTGGTGAATGGCAATAACGTGTGCACAGGATTTTAAATCGCATCTCAAGAGCGGCCGTGGAAGCTGACGCCCAGCTGAGCAGCAAGAATACAAATGTGGTGACTGGCCCCAGCGTGGTGCCCACCCAGCGGTGGGTGTTGCTGGTCCTGCAGCACTCGTCCCCTGACGCTGTCTTACAGCGAAAGGCACCCGGGGAGATGATGCAGCCGGCAGCGCAGATCAGGCTGGTACTGCTACAGCTGCGAGAGGCTGTTCCCAAGGGCCGTGCATCTCCCAGGGGCCACAGTGTTGGTACCTGAGGGCCACACTACAGGGGTGAGATACCTGGCACTGCTAAGAGATGTTCCCAGCTGAGCAGGGAAATTGAGAGCTCCCCGGTGACACGTGGCACAGCAGGAGGGCTGCTGCTGCTGTTTCCCACAGGAAAATGAAAAGGAGCGAGTGCTGGGTACAGTGATGTGCCCAAGCAGCCCAGCTGCTGCAGAGAAAATTAATTCTTGGTTTGGGATTTCCCTTGCTACCCAGACTGATGGAATCAGCCTGGTGTAACGCCTGCAGAGAGCTGCTCTCTGCCCACCGGGACTCAGGAACCAGCCTGTGCTGAGCTTTCTTTGGCCATTTATTCCAGCACTGACTCACTCTAATGAGCCAGCAACGTGCTCTTGGGGCCAAGAAGGCCAATGGTATCCTGAGATGCATTAAGAAGAGTGGCCAGGAGGTTGAGGGAGTCTCTCCTCCCCATCTACTCTGCCCTAATGAGGCCACCTTGGGAATATTGTGTCCAGTTCTGAGCTTCCCAGTTCAAGAGAGACAAGAAACTACTGCAGAGAGCCCAGCAGAGGCTACAAAGATGCTGAGGGGGCTGGAGCATCTCTGGGATGAGGAAAGGCTGAGAGCCCTGAGGCTGTTTAGCCTGGAGAAGACTGAGAAGGTATCTTCTCAATGCTTACCAGTTTCTAAAGGGTGGGGGTCAAGAGGATGGGACCAGAGGCAATGGATCTGAACAAGAAGAAAAAATTCTTTCCTGTGAGGGTGGCAGAGCCCTGTCCCAGGCTGCCCAGAGAGGTTGTGGAGTCTCCTTCTCTGGAGAGATTCCAAACTCACCTGGAAAATGCAATCCTAGGACCCTGCTCTGGGTGACCCTGCTGGAGCAGGGGGATTGGACCAGATAATCTCCAGAGATCCCTTCCAACACTCACCATGCTGTGATTCTGTAATAATCCATCACCCACTCAGCCCAAGAGACACAGCTTACACAGCAGTTCCTTGCAGCAGAAGAAACTCCTCTCTGGTGCCCAGCAAGGGGACCAGTATAAACATAAGCAGCTGGCTCCCATCAGCCATGCAGAGGCATGTGCTTCAGGTGTGTGATCGTGTTCCTTGCTTTCTATGAATGCTTCTGCTCTATCAAAAGAGGCATTAAACCAGCCTCTCCAGCCTCAGCAGGGGCACTCCTGATGGTTTTGGCTGTGCTAGAATAACACGCTTTGCTACTTCAGTGCTCATTTGTGCTCCTGGAGGTGTACAAGCAACTCCCACTGGATCCGGTCTGTTCAAGGGATGGGTTTCCAAGCACTTCACAAGTGCCTTAGCCAATCTGGGGAGATGCACAGCATCCCAAGGCTGGGTGCTTTGGGATGCTGCCAAACCATCCCTGTGCTCAAACAGGAGGGAAACTCCAGCTGTACTTATGCGGGCTGAGCACTTCTGGTTACTCAGACTTTGCTAGCATCGGAGTGACCACCAGACCTGGCCCCTACCAGTGCTGCTAGCATTGAAAGGGTACCAGCATCATTAGTTCTCATTAGCCAAGTGGGAAATTAATGCTAATCAACTTGTGCAAAACCTCCAGCTCTGGCAGTCGTGTGATGGTCACTGTTAAGTATAGAGTCCTCTCTTGCTTTTCCATATTGCCCTGAAAAGCTGGTCCATGCACAGCCTCAATGACCACAGCACAAAAGAAATGAAGCAGCTAATAATTATTCATTTAGAATCCAAATTATTCGAACACTACCACTATTTCTAACACTCACTACATGTATTTAAGCACATGGCACAGTCCTGCCTGTTAGAGGACAATGCACCTTGCTGCATCTGACAGCCTGAGAGAGGGGAGGCTGCTGCAGCTCCCTGCCCTCAGCAGACCCACGCCCAGCATATGGCACATATATGTGTACACATAGAGACATGGCTGGCCACACGGATTTCAGTCAGGCACTCAGAGCACCCACACAAGCCAGCATGAATGGCCTCATCCTGCTCTGCTCTCAGGGTGGAAGTCCACTGGTGACAATACCTGTGTACAGGGTGTGTCACAGAGCCCTTCTCCTGCCAGTGGCAAACCCAACCCCTACACAGCCTTGCTGGGGCAGCTGCCACGCTGGGAGCCAGCTGAGTCTGAAGGTTCAGTCAGCTCTCAAGCCATCGCACGAGTTATCCTCATTAGAGCTGGTAGCTGTTGCAGAGCCAGGCTGGAAGGGGAATTGCACTGAGCTGTTTAACGATGAGAATGGAGATGCTGGGAGGAGGAGAGCTGTGCCGCAGCTGCCAAGCAAGGAAAGCCACCCCAGAGGAGCCACGAGGTGCAGCACCCAGACTGGGCCAGCCCCTGCCAACAGCCCTTGTGGAGGAGGGTTCCTGCACCAAATGAATGGGGGCACCCACTCCAAGCAGGCAGCAGCACACGGGTCAGGGCATTGTTTCTGCCACGCTTTTTGCTGGCCCTGCCTGCTCAGGCTGCTGAGCAGCTGCTGGGGGGTTTTGTTTGACTTTTTTTTCTTTTGCTCTTAGCTGGGAGCTTATTGTGCATTTCCAACAGCAACCGGGTGACCCAGGTGATAATTCAGCTGCCACTTGGCCTGGCACCCGCACAACTTGGATGTGTTTCAGACACCTGGCATCATACAAGGAGGGAGGAAGACAAAGAGGATCGATACCCTCTGCCCCAGAGGCAAACAAACTGCATCGATTAACTCCAGCGGTTGTGGAGACTCACAGAAATGAGCTGGGCTTCATCAGGTCTCACAGAGACAAACTCTTCCACGTGTTTCTTGTGGTTTGGCATCCCCCGGTGCCGCCCTCTCCTAGAGCCCTGGAGTGAATCACCATTTGCTCCATCTCTGAGATATCTGAGACCAAACCCTCCAGGAGTAAAAGGAGACCCAGCAACCCCTGCCAGGATCACTCCTCAGAGGAGACAAACGTTAAATAGAAAACACATCTCTTTGCCACAACCTAAATATGAACAATGTAGTTACAAGGTTTGGAGACGGGTGCACAGGGAGAGCAGCAATCCCTGCCTGTAGCTGCCAACGCTTCATTTCAGCTCCAAAGCATCCTCTGGTTGAAGTGGCTGAGCAGCTGCTGGGCTGCACTCACAGCTCCCGCACTCTGGGACCGCAGGCTGGGTCCTGCTTTCCCGTGGAAAAGGGTCTTTACACACCAGCTCTCCTCCTGGGGTGCAGCTCAGGCTCAGAGTCTCCCCTCCACCCTCCCCTTCCCCATGGTTCCTCACAGTGTTTCCTGCAATTCATTACTCCAATATGAAAAAATGAATTAACACTTTTCTCTAAATTGCTCAGTCTAAACTGAATATCCTCTTAATTTTGGAGGTGCTGATATCCCCCTGGCATGGCTCACTGGGACCCCCCAGCCTGGTAATGAGCAAAGCTCCCCAAATTCTGTCTCAGCACTCGCCTATGTAAACAGGTCACAGCCCCCTGAGAGGAGGATACTGCTTTGTTGGCTAAAACCCCATCCTTGCCAGAAAGATGTATGCACTGAGCCTGCACGTGATACAGCCGTGGGGAAGGACAAGCAACTCTTCTACAGAAACGCCAGGCAGGTAAGGCCCCCTTCTCTCTGAGCACACCCCAAAGTGGTGCTGGGCAGGAGGGTTTGGGGGAGAAGGGGTGTCTGCTAACTGTGGCGCTCAAGGGCTGGATCTGGGCCAGCTGGCAGCCCATTGCTGCTCTTGGGAGGTCCCAGGGGCTTTCCCACAGAGCTGCTGTGCTCCTGCTGCCTTTCCCTCTCCTCTCCCTTCACCCTTACACTGTTCTTCTGGCTGCCCAGCATGATACTCAGCCAGTCAGGACATAAGCCACTGATAAAAGGAGAGAGGCTTTTATTTATTATTCAGCCATCTCCAGGGTTTTGGTGCCACAATGCATTACCCTACTTCCCATATACATTATTTATTTCCTGGTTCAACACAGGTAAAGCTAAAGTGAATGCAAAAGATGTTTGAAGCCCATACACAAAAGACTAATCCAGCCCAGCTTCCCCAAGCTGAAATCCCTTCCCTGCTCAAAACCCAGCCTAGAGATGAAATCCTGTTCCCGCTGAAGTCAAAGAGAGTTTTTAATAATGGATTTCAAGGGCTCAAAGCCTTAACAGATGTCTGAGGGAGGAGTGGCCCTGGAAGCAGATATCCCCTCCTAGGCAGCCCAAAGTGGGTCTGCCCAACCACCCGCCCTTTTTGGGGCAGGGCTGCCGTTGCCACCTCCAACACAAGGAGCTCTCAGGCATCAGTGACATCAGAGTTGCAAAACCAGAACATCTTGGGATCTTGCTACTTCTTTGTTTCCTTTTTTTTTTTTTTTGGCATCGAGCATTCAAAGGGAAGCAAATCCAGGAACCGGAGATGTTCCTGAGCCTTTGGGTCACAGCCGTACCGCCATCTGCAAAGGAAGCAATCAAATTTCACCTCAACCCCGGTGAATCCCAGGCTGGTGCTGGTGGCCATCCCTGTGGGCAGGAAGGTGGCATGTGCTGGGCAGCTGCCAGGCTCTCACCTCCCCAGGCTGGACACGGGCTCTGGTCATTAGTGCCAAGTTCCCGTGGACAACATTTCTTTAGAGAACAACAGGTTTACTTTGGAGAACAACAGGATTTCTTTAGATAAACTGTGTTTTCAGGAAGGAGGGAGAGGAATTTAATCCTCCACACCTTGGTCCTGAGACACGAGTGAAAAAAGATCAGCTGAGATTATTCAGGCATTTACATTTTGATGAAAGTTATCTTGCAGCAAAATGCTCCTTTTCTTGTCGACCTTGCTGCAAAAGATTGACCGAGCCAGACAAGGTGGGCTTGCAACACTCAGCCTTCAGAATTATGCTTTGCCATCCCTAGATGTAAGTGCAGAGATGTTGAAGGGGAGCACCTCAGTGCAGGGAAAGGCTGGCTCCTCTCCTTGCCTTCTCCCACCCCTTCCTGCCTGCATTTAGAGAGCACTGAGCTTGCATTCCCCTAAATGAGCCCCTTACCTGGGCCTGGAGGCTTGTGCCACGCACTGGGGGCTCTCCGGGCAATGTCCCTGCCAGGTTGGGCTCCAGGGACCCCACCTTTCCATGCCACCTCCACACCTCTCCCTGTCCCTGTCATTATCCCCTGCCTCTTTACTCTGGCTTTTGTCAGACTTCAGCTTTTTCATCCAGGCTTCAGCTCTGCCCAGAGACAGCAGAATCTGGGGAGGTGGCCCACAGCTGCTTGCACTCGGCATGAGCATCACGGGACCCCCCCAGTCCTCTCCTGCAGGGGCCAGCTTGGTCAGCCTCACACAGGCAGGGCGCTGCTGATGCCCAGTGTCAGGCAGGGGTCAGCCACCAGCTCTCAAACCCTGTGTCCCCCTCAATATCTGTGTGGCTGCTCAGCCAGAGCTTGCTGAAGAAGCGTGGTGAAGGATGGACACCTGGGCACCTCCACCCCCCACCCCTCCTTGTTCTGCAAGAGCAGGGTCAGGAGAGGATGAGAGGACACTCCCCTGTCCCATCCACCAGCCAGCTCCAGGGGTCTGAAACCCTCCTCAGATATGCAAGATCTTCCAGCCATGAGTGTTGATACAATGATTACCGTGTTTGTTATGTTAAATACCACTACTTAAACAAGCAGTGCCCTTAAGCAGGGTGTCTGGGAGCCCATGTCAATATTAGCTTGTGAGCAGCAGATAAGCTGGAGCGGGGTGAGGAAGTCCTCTGCCATGTGCCGCGCAAGTGACGCCTTCGCCTTAACTTCCAAACCTTCTTTGATCACTTCCCACAATTGTCTTGTCCTCGAGAATAGGAATGTAGCTCTTTATAAATAACATTTGCTTTGATCTAACATCTCTACATTTTCTGCTAATAAAAAAGCCTCAATTCAGCCCAGCCCAGCCCCGAGCAGAGCCCATAAATATTGCTATTCCCTTCTGAAGAGCCGGCTGAAGTCCCTCCGAGAGCCAGGGAAGGTGTCCACATGCTGCGACGCTTTGCGGAACGCGGAGAGGATTCATCACACGCCGCAATTTAACTGCGCACTTAAGTGATTTGCTGAACTGGAGCATTAAACGGGAAGCAGTGATTTCTTTTAACTGCCTATAAATACCATAACTTCTTCTCATAGCTGGAGCTATTTTTTAATGACTGGTGCTTAGCTACATTGAAGTTTAAAACCCCGGTGAAGGAGGGGAAAAAAAAAAAAGGAAAAAAAAAAAAAAAGCACCCTGCTTCAGCACATGGCTAACACAAAGGCAACATTTCTTGGCCATATGGAGAACATATTGGCTGAACTCAGCTATGAAGCGACCTTTATCTTCGCTCATGAGATGAGACCAATTAAGTCGGTGGTGGCAACGTTGCCGGTGAGTTATCGCTCTCCTTCCTCAGGCAGCTAAAGGTCAGGCGTGAGGCAGGCGATGCGATGCTCGCTGCACGGCGGCTGGCTCTGCTACCTGTTGCCCTGAGACAACTGTGGGTACCCACAGGCTGCTGCTACTCGCCTGACCCAGAGGGTGATTTTCAGCTAATGGGAGATTTTGGACACCACCACCGAACACCACACCCCCCCTTGAGTCGTATGCTGGGGAGAGGGTCTTCAGATACATAAATATTTTTATATATATACACATATACATCCTGGCACTGTGCATGGTGGGGCTCCATCCTGAGCAGCCTGAACCAAACCCCTTCTGCAGCCCCAGAGGTTTCTTCCCCCGCTACCAGCCCCATCCCATCGTGGGGCACATCTGGGGACCGCAGGGCACACGGTGGCCTTCGAGCCATATATCACTGCAGCTGAGTATCACAGTCAGGGCGCAGGGCAGCCGCCTCCCCCAGGGGATGAATTACAGAGCAATAAACCACGCTCATCTCAGCAGGAGGGTTTTATGCCCACCATCAATCAGGAGACACAAACAGCTCTGTTCCCAGCAGGACTGGCAGAAAGCAAGGCAGAAATGGGTGCACAGGGATCCTGGGGATTTATGGGGGGATTTTGGCCAGGGTAGGAGATCTGGGCACCTTGGCACTCCCTGGCACCAGTGCCCCCACAGTGTAAAGCACTGTGCTGTGGAGGATGTGGTAGTGATTCCCTTTTTACCCATCCAGCCTCTCTCAGCACCTGGGAAGGGACCAAGCAGAGGTGATGGCTGTGGCCATGGTGTCCCAGCTGCTGGGCTGCTTCAGGTCTCATTTAAACTGCTAGCATTTAATCTGAAGAAGTGCCAACAAGCCTGGCAGCTCCCAGACTGGAGGGTCCTGGAGCTTGTACCCGTGTGCCCAACACTGCTGGCTCTTAAATTCATATCACAAAGGAAAAACCCAAATCTGCCCCAAGGAGCCAGGGATGTTTCAGAGCTGAGTCCAGGGATGGTCAAGGTAGAGGCTGGCAGCAGAGGCATTGCAGGCACAGTTTTGCCAGCACCTGGCTCCCTGCTTATCTGTTTGATCTCTGATAAGAGCATAATATGAAAAATAAAAAAGAAACCCAAACCAAAACAAAAAACAAACAAACAAAAAAACACCCTCCTTGTAGAGATTTTGCAGGAAGGGAGTTGAAGACGTGCGTTTGGGACTCACAAACCCTACAGCAGTAGTTAGATATCTAAGTGCTTTGCTGAACATGGCCCTAAACATCTGCTTTCCCATTACTTACCATTAGGAGAAAGAGCAAAATCCAAGCTAGCGCATCCAAATGCCTGTATCCTAAGCACAAACACCTGGACAGAGCGAATATCTCTCACCTGATACCCACTCTCTAGTGAATTTGCATTTTCCTAACAAGCTTGTTTCAGCAGCAGAGGGGAGTTGCTTTCTGAAGCATCCTAAGCAGCCTGCTTCCAGCTCCCTGGGGCACTTAGCTACAAACCAGCCTTCTTGTCAAGACCTTAACCAAGATGAAGAGGCAATAAAACTACAGACCCAGGTTCATTCAAGAGAAAAGCTCAGGTAAGAGCAGCAGAAAGACAGCAAACCTGTTTCACTCTGGTGCAAAGGGTAAAACAAGCCACAGCAGTGCAGTCACATCTTAACCTCAAAACCCCTCAGGATATGTCCCCTTGACATTTCTTTGGGCAGAAGAGCTGCCTTGCACCCCCAGACCATCACCCCTCCTCCTGTAGCACAGTCAGAGGTTCGAGCCATCTTCCCAGCCAGAGTCTGCTCCCCCTGCATCAGCAGCATGAGTCTTACTCATCTCTATGGGATCCCAACATGCACTTTTTTTTCTACAGGAGATACTTCAAGGACATGAATAATAGGGGATAAGAACACAGCAAAGTGCCATTCCTGTGTTTATGCACAGTCTTCTCCCTGGCTCCAGTTAGATTCTATAAAGCCGTCAGGTTTAATGAGTGTTTTGTTGTTACCCTGACACTGCAGGATCTTATATCTTTTCCTTGCTCTGCTATGAAAGTTTTCCCTGCTGTTGTATAGATGTTTTTCCAAGCTAAAAATAGGATTATCTTTTTACCAATCAAGGCTGTCTGGGATTATGTATTCCAAGAGCATGATATAGAGACGTGGAATAAAGGTTTAATGAATCACAAAATTGAATTCTTTAGGGGCTGGCTGCATTTTTCTGAATAAAACAACAACTTAATGTCCTACGTGTTGTACTTTACGAACTGGGACCTAAACTTATCTTATACAAAGGAAAATTACAGAGGCAATCATGGGAGGCCTTTTATTAGTATTTCTTCTTTCCCCAGCACAGAACAGAATATGAATTGATTGTCAGAGATTTTTTAAGTGCCTTTGATTGAAGAGATGATCTCTGATAAGCTGCTGGAGGAAAATGAAGCCAACAGCTGCTCCATTTAACATCAGTTAGCCTCCAGTTCTGGTGGTTTGCTAAATAACTGTTTTACATTCATAAACACATCTCTGTGTCACAGCCACCCTTGCACACACCTCCCCGCTTCTGCAGAGTGCCGTGTGATGCCAGCTATTCTGTGGTGCTGTAGGAGAAGTTAAGTTGTGATGCTGAAAACATACACAGGTCCTTCTCCATCTTACCAGGCTGGACACTGGCATTTTAAAATCCCCCAGCAGTTTCTGGCAGTGTTATGGCCCTTCCTAAATTTGAGGAGAGATCATCATCTGTGATTTAGAGCTGAGGAGAGAAAATAAGTCATTTCTTGTCTGCAGCATTGTGTCTAGAAGACAATTAAGACATAAATACCAAGCCTTTGCCATTAATAAATTTTGAGGGGCGTTGCTGATCCCTGGATAACTCTGCCATGTTTTCCCCAGTTTGCAGCATATTAAGTCAGTACTGGATTCATTTCGTAACTCTGGTGGCTGCTTATCACCAAAAACCGCCCTCGCCCACACCATGCAAATTGTCTTTATTTTAACACCATCACTGCCCATTCACTTACCAGGCTGCACAATGGGTCACAGCCCTGCTGTGCCTGGGGAGGGCACTGCCAGCTCTGTGCCGGGCTAGCGCGTCCCCAGCCTGCTAAATCGGGACAGACGTGGGCACGAGCTGCCCCAACACATGGCTGGATACTGGGGAAAGAGGCAGCACATGTCTCTTGCTGGTGCTGGGGAGCCCCAGCTGGGACCTGCTCTCCATGGCGAGCATCACCCCGTGAGATCCTTTCCTACTGTCATCTCCGGGGCACTGCAGCTGTAAAATGCATCGAAATGCCCTCCAGTGCATCAAACAGCACATGAGTGTGCATCTGCAGTGCCTACCTTTGTGCACAAGAAGAGCAACTCTACATGAGCACAGCAATAGGATAAAAAAACCCTCTCAGCTGGCACTTGCCAGTGGTGGGTCACAGCCGACGGCCCAGCCCTTCTCCACAACATACAGCCACCATGTGCCCAAGGTCACCCCGCAGATGTGGGAGCAGGACCAGAGCCGTGGCCCGGGGCAGCACCCTGCCCCACACTCCCCCCCTCACCTGGCTGAATAGCCCAACCTGACAGAAGAATTTATGTCCCACAGCTCCTCTTCAAGCAGTGCCCTGAGGCACTGAAAATGAATCCCTCAGTACAGTTTTATTACTCAGTTCAAGGTGCAGTTGAAAGATGATGTCCGATGCTGCTGTACTTTCCTCCCCCTCCCTCCCTCCTTGTAAGGGAGAGAAGGAAAATTGCTGCCACCAGCACCTTCCCTGCCCTGGGCACTCCCACTCCAGACCTGGCAGCCCTTCCACACATGTTGCAGCCTGGTTTACTTGCTGCCTGCATTTGATGGTCTCCTGGAAAGGCTCTGAGAACCTCACAGGCTCTGAGTTTAGCGCGAGCAAAGCCTTTTCCAAAGGAAACACTTACAGGGTTCTGCAAGAACAAAGCTAAAAGAGCTTGTAATTATTTAGAGTTGGGCAGGGGCTAAATTAGCTGATCAGAGTCATTACCTGCTTCAGATCTGCACAGCAAGAGGACACACATCTCGAGCTACAGAGCCAGTCAGTTCGGAGGTTTCATTTAGCCCAGGAAACTGCTGGTCTCCCAAAGCAAGAGCAGCTGTAAACCTCTGGCCCTGAGGAGCAGCCACCTTGGCAGAGAGGAGGAGCTGATGCTAAGCAGCTAAATCTTCTGCCAAACCAGCCTGACCTAGCCTGTCTACCTTTCGCAGAGGGTTTTGTGCCTTCTGATCCCTCTCACAGCTGATCGACCTCTCTGGGGCAGAGGGCAGCAGAGCCACTGGTAAACTTTGGGGTGCAGCAGCCCTGGGAGCAACCTTGCAGGCTGCCTCCCTCCTCTCGCCCCAGACTGCTGCAGCTTAAAGCACAAGTGGGAAGAAATGGCAGCTCTTGGCCATTGCTCCTCAAGAAGTACTCACCAAGGCAGAACTGACTTCTTCCTTCTGCCACAGGGCTCTTTCTGCTGGAAAACATCCCTTGGACTATGCCTGGGATTGAGGGATCAGAGCAAGCCATGCAAAAGATGCCAGCTTGGGCCTGTGCCAGAGCAGCATGATCAGACTTTGATGGGAGCATTGCAGCCAGGGGAAAATATCTCCTGCCCCAAGCTGCAGCAAAGATGGGAGTCCAACCTGGTTGCCACGGTCCCTGAGCAGAAGCAGCCATGGCAGGGATGGGCAGGGGTTTCCAGAATGTTCGGGCAGGACTCAGAGGCAGGGAGGGAGGCAGGAGTGGGGACACAACTGTCCACTGAGGTCAGGTCTGCTCTTAGTGTGTCTTCCCAACAGCCAGGGAGAGGAGCTGTATTTGTATCATGGGTGTGAGTTAATGGGAGAGATGGAGGGCAAACCAAAGCAGCACCTTCCACAGCAGAAATGGTACTCAAAGTGCCAGAGAAGCATCATTTCTGTGCCCTGGCCCAAACATACATCCCTCTCAATGATGGCCCTGGGGAATGAACCTGCCCTTTGCCAGAGGCCAGCCCCACAACCTGGGGAGGCACCATGCCAGGGCCCAGAGGTGCCAGACCGGTGGCTGTGGGACACCCTTCCCACTCTGCCCGCTGGCAGCCTCAGCGCTAGAGATCCAGTCTCTCCTGCAGTCTCCGAAAGACAGAAACAACCACAGCAGAGTTTGGTTTCGAGACACAATTTCACCATAATTGATATCATAAATATTAAACCAAACAAGCCCTTCTGTGCCCTGCCACGCTGGGAGCGCTGCCTGCGAGACACGCGTGTGGCAGCACGGGCTGAGTTTCTGAGCGCTGTAGTTATAGCAACAGGCGCCGTCGTTTATCGGCACCACTTACGCAACTCTCAGCTGCACCTTGAAAAGTGCAACTTGCTGCACAAAGCCTCTGAGCAGCAACCAAAAACTCATGGGCACAAGCAATGGGGGCAGCTCTCGGGCATGGCACGAGCTTCTGGCTGCAACATGCCTGCCTTGGGCACCTGGGAGCCTCCCAGCAAGGTTTGCATCTTCACCCGTGGGCACAGACCCATAATAAACTAAGCCCTGTGTGCCTCCCTTGTTTGCCCAGACCCCAAAGTGTTCAATGAATAAACCAAGCAGACGCCTGCTGCCGCCCATGGAAATAAAGATCTCTTTGGTAGGCAGCATGCGCAGGGTCAGCAAGACCCATTGGTGTCTTTAAATGACAGTTGGCTGCTTTTCTCTTCTTCACAACATGCAGCCAGGCTAAAGAGCAGCTCTCCTGCCTGCAACTCAGACGCCCTGCTAGAAAATCAATAGTCATTTGGTGATATTCTGGCACTTGGCTCACTGCATTGCAATGCCCTGGGAGGAGCAGCTCTGCTTTACCAGTCTCCAGAGTAAGTGAAAACCACTAAGGGTCAGACCGGCCTTGGGCAGATACTCTCAGGCTGTTTGAAAAGCACAGCCTGATAAATCCATTCAAAACTTCAGAGGCCTCATTTTGTGCCTGCCCAAGGGACTGCCCCAGCCCATCTGATGGCAGAGAGCAGGCTGGAGGGCTCCCTTGGGTTCCCCACATCCTTCCCCAGCAGTGCCATGAGCACCTCGGGGCTGTCTTCCTGCTCACCCTACAAATCCTGAACAACGGGGCACGCACCTCCCATCAGCCTCACCAGAGCCCTGACAGGTTTATGTGTTGGATTTATGTGAAACACATCCCAGCCTACACCAGCAACAGGCATCACCAGCTGCTCCCAACAGGGAGTGAGGACACTTTGAGCATCTGCAGCAGGAGAGTGGGCAGAGACCTGACACACACAGAACTGCTCCCAGGCTGCTCCAGAAAGACTAAAAGGCACAAAGGGTAGGTACCAGCTTATTTACCTTAGCTTAGCTTATTTACCTGTGGAAACAGAGAGAACAGAAAATACAGAATTCAGTGCTAGAAACAGGATCACTGCTTCAGATATGACCCTGGATTTCTAATCTGGCACCAGGCAAGGCTGAAGCGATGTCTTTCTGTTCGCTGGCTTGACCAGAGCACCATGGGAGCAATGAAAGGTGGCCATGCCAAGCATCAGCTATGGTTTGAAACAATCAGGAAGCTTCAAATAGATTTGAGCAACTTTGAACTACAGAACCAAAAGCTGATGGCATCTTTGTTTCATGAAGAACAAAAATAGATCTTTTCTGCAAATTAAGGGCAGAAGCAGCAGGACTGGATTTCAGCAGGTTTCAAAGGGCAGCAGACAGATTATTTTTAAATGATAAATAAAATGTAATAGCCTGACATCAGGAATAGAATCCTCTGCTTTCAATGCACTCCTGTTTCTTTAATTCTTCTCCATCAGCACAGAGAGATGAACCGCCACAAATCCCTGCCACCTCCCCATCTGCGTGCAGTGCAGCCTGAAGCACAGGACCTGCTCTGGGTTACAACCTGCCCAGGAAGCAAATCCCTCCCGGAGAGCAGGAAAGGAAGGACATGACTCTTTCCCCTGGGCACTGTCTGTGATAAGAGGAGAATTAAGACCTCCAATCTATTTCTAATGGAGAGGTTACAAGAGGGCATTTTGGAAGCAATTGAAGGGCTGGTGAAGGGGCTCTGCCAGGAAATGTATGGAGTCTCATTACCTTTTATCTTCCGAGCACATAAAGTTTGCAGAGTCTCTGTTTAGGTTAGCAAGAAACCTCTGCAAGAATTATATATGCTGCCCACGTGCTTATCAAGGGAGGAAGAGCTGTGCTCTATCAGCCAGCTGTGGGGCTTGGCGGAGATAAAGATATCCCCCTGCCCAGCAGGGACTTGGGATAAATCATCCTGTCCTCACGCTGCCATTACGCCTGACCTCTGCTCGGCCCCTTCCAGCCATCACACAATTTAGCTGCGAGAAGCAGGACGAAGGAGGGTGGCCGGGTCTTTTGCAACCTCCCTGGTGCTCACCCCACAGAGCGGGGAAGAAGGGAGCACTGAATTTATCATCCCTCTATAAATGCCCAGTTCTAGAGAGCCTATCAAGACTGCTGCTTAAATCCACAACTAGATGGGCACCAGGATAAACAGTGTTTGGATCCAGTAGGTTTTCAGGCTGGATCCCAAAGCTGGAGTCTGAGAGGTGGCCAAGGACCAGGCGCCAGCTGGGCAATCCCCCTTTCTCTGCAGACAACCCTCACCAGCTTCACGGGTGTCACCATCTCTTTGTGCCTTCAACCCTGGCTGCCTGTCAGGTCCCAGGGAGGCCAGGGTGTGCTGCTGCCCCACAGCCCCACCAGACACAAACAGCATGGAAATGGCTGGCTCTGCAACATGCATTTCCCCCCCACTGAGACCTCCAACAGCCCCAGACCCTCTATGAGATGCAGAAAAACACGTGAGCCAAAGCTCAGCCCTATTACTGTGGCAAAGAGGGTTTGCTACAGCCCAACACGTGTCGGTGTTGCTGGCAGGTAGGGATTGCAGTCTGTGTGGATGCTTCTATCAGCACTGGTGTGGCCAGCAGGACTAGGGCAGGGATCATCCCCCTGTACTCAGCACTGGTAAGGCTACATCTCGAATCCTAGGTTTAGTCTTGGGCTCCTCACTCCAAGAAGGACCTTGAAGGGCTGGAGCATGTCCAGAGAAGGGCAACGAAGCTGGGGAAGGGTCTGGAGCAGAAGTCTGGTGAGGAGCAGCTGAGGGACGTGGGGTTGTTCAGCCTGGAGCAAAGAAGGCTCAGGAGAGACATTCTTGCTCTTGACAACTACCTGACAGGAGGTTGGAGCCAGGTGGGGTGAGGCTCTTCTCCCAAGCGAAAAGCAGTAAGACAAGAGGAAATGGCCTCAGGTTGAAGCAGGGGAGGTTTAGGTTGGATATTAGGAAATATTTCTTCCCCAGAAGGGTTGTCAGGGCCTGGACCAGTCTGCCTAGGGCAGTGGTGGAGTCCTCATTCCCAGAGGGGTTTAAAAGATGCGTAGGTGTGGTGCTGAGGGACAGAATCCCACAGAACCACGGAATGTTAGGGATTGGAAAGGACCTCAAAAGATCATCTAGTCCAATCCCCCTGCTGGAGCAGGATCACAGGTCAACATGGTTTAGTGGTGCCCTGGCAGTGCTGGGTTAACAGTTGGACTTCATGATCTGAAAGGCCTATTCTAACCAAACCAATTCTATGAATCTATGCAGCACATCAGCAGAGCAGCCCAGGCTTTGCGTGGGCCACTTCACCGCTAGTGCTTAGGGATTGTCACAGCCACAAAGGCAGCACAGAGATGTCCTCGGGTGGAAATCTCAGGCTGTGCATAAAGGGAGAGACAGCTGCTGCCTGCAGCGCCTGTAAGTCCAGAGCGTGGGCAGTGGATGGTGCTAAGGGGACTCACGACTGCCACAGCCACCCAGGGAAATCTGTCCCTTCCAATTGACTCAGCAGTGATCACGAGGCACGCTATGGTCCAGAGACTGCAAAGGGAGCTGGCTGGCCACAGCTCTGTAGCGTGAGGCCGGCGATATTTGCTGTCGGACAGGGTCACCAAGTAGTGATGCATCCAACCAAAGTCCCAGAAGACTCATTGTTTTATGTAAGCCCCAGATCTACACCCAGAAAAGAGAAACTGCGTGTGTGAAAGAGAGCAAATTAAAATGCAATTTCATCTACACCAAATAGATGCTATCATCAGTGGGAGGATGTTAGAGATATATTGGTACTCGCATAATTCCTTCGTGAACTTTTATGGGCCAATTGATAAAAAATATTCTCATGAGAGCAATGCACATTATTTCTAGAGCTCCAGTATTTTACTAGCGAGTCAGTGCAGAGACTTGATTTACACAAGGAACACAGAGGGCTATCTTGACACGGGTAGCACAAGCACCAGGGCTCCATGGGGAATTCACCCCCAGAATCAATGCACAAGGACTCCACTTGGCCTGTGGAGAGATAACAATCTAAGCCAGGACTTTCTAAACCAGGATTTACATGGATCTCTCCTGTTAGAAAAGCAGCAGATGCTTTTAACAGTAACATTCCCAGCCGGGACAAAAGCCAGTGCAATGAACAAAATAAAATCCACATCAGTCTTGCATCTTTTCTTACCATTGTCTTGAAAACCTTCAGCAGAGCAAAGCAATTTCCTCCAGCTTCCCAGGTATTCAGAAACATGGATCATGAAAATCTAGATAAAATATATTGATCTGTGTCTTCTTTCCAGATGCGTGGCACTGGCACTGGGTCAAATCCTTGCAGAGAAACAAAGGGCTCTGCTAAGGCCAGCAGCACTTCCTAGCTGTGATGTTTGTCCTCTCACAGCGCTGAGTGGTGGCTGCCTGGTCCACACTGCATGCGGGCACAGTCATGTCCAAGGTTCCTGTCACCTGAGGATCTCAAGGCACTTTATAAATCATAAAATCACAAACTGATTTGGGTGGCAAGGGACCTTTAAAGGTCATCTAGTCCAACCCCCCTGCAGAGAGCAGGGACATCTGCAGCTAGAGCAGGTTGCTCAGAGCCCCATCCAACCTGTAAGGTTTCCAGGGATGGGGCTTCAACCACCTCTCTGGGCAACCTGGGCCAGGGTCTCACCACCTTCATCATAATGAATTTCTTCCTTATACCCTGTCTAAATCTCCTCTCCTTTAGTTTAAAGCCATCGCCCCTTGTCCTGTTACAATAGGCCCTTGTAAAAGATCCCTCTCCACCTTTCCTACAGGCCCCCTTTAAGTACTGGAAAGCTGCTATAAAGTCTCCCTGGAGTGAGCTATATTCACTAATTTGGTCTTGTTGGATCCAAGGGTAAATTTTCAGCTGAGAAGACTCTGCCTCTGCCATTTGCAGAGCATAGAAGTGATGCTCATGCAGCTGAAAGCTGCAGTTGCTGCTCTGCAGCACCTCCAGTGCACTTGCTGGGGGCACAAAGCCCTCCCTTGCTCCTGAGCTCTCGAGAGACTAAAAATTTGAATAAAAGAACAAGAACATCAGTTTTCTGAGCTCACCAGCCAGGTACAGTTTCTGATTTCTTCAAATTCACAAGTCCTGTCTGTGGAAGAGAGTTCATTTAGTTAATTAGAGTCATTTACATAGAAAAGAGCCTTCAAAACCAAACCTGAAGTGACACGGCAAATTTAACCCGAAACTTGGAAATCAGGTTCTGCAGTGATAACAGCAGTTCTGCATTTTATTGCACACACGCTGCCTGCCCCTGCTCTGCTGACTCAGCCAAATCACAGAGGCCCACGTCTCCAAGGATGCTGTTCTAGAGTTCACCTCACCATTCACCGCAGCAGGAGCTGCCGAGCTCAAGATCTTCACCTCCAGCACAAAGAGAGCTCAGGCACAACCTCTCAGCCCTGGGACTACGGAGGAGATCAGGCACTCAGCTCTTCGTGCAGCGGAGCCTGCGAGGGGAGAGATTTGTCAGGAAATATTTACTGGGGCTCAACACTCATCTGGGGTTTTTAAATTTATTTATGCCTCTTTGCCTTAACATATCACAGCTCAGCTATTTTTTTTTCTTTTTGCATAAATATATTATAAACCAAGATGATTAAAAACAAAAGCCTGAGGTTTTTATTCCCTCCATCCCAAGAACAGGTGAGTATTTTCTTCAATCATGAGGAGGCCAGCTGAGACCACATGTCTGTCACACGTTACAAGAGCATTGCCAACACTCACCACCCTGATTGGGCTCTCACCAGCGTGGTGCAGAGCCTGACTGCTTCTCTTTGGTGGGACAGACACACAGATCCTGACTGCTTTTCTCCGGTGGGACAGACAGACACACACACAGATCCTGACTGCTTCTCTCTCGTGGGACAGACACACAGATCTTGACTGTTTCTCTCTGGTGGGGCAGATGCATGGATCCCAACTACTTCTCTCTGTCAGATCAGACACATGGATCCTGTCTGCTTCTTTCCAGTGGGACAGACACACAGATACTGACTGCTTCTCTCTCATGGGACAGACAGACACACGGATCCTGACTGCTCCTCTCTGGTGGGACAGACAGACACACGGATCCTGACTGCTCCTCTCTGGTGGGACAGACACACGGATCCTGACTGCTCCTCTCTGGTGGGACAGACACACGGATCCTGACTGCTCCTCTCTGGTGGGACAGACACATGGATACTATCTGCTTCTCTCCAGTGGGACAGACACACAGATACTGACTGCTTCTCTCTGGTGGGACAGACGCATGGACTCCAACTGCTTTGCTCCAGTGGGATAGAAGCTCCCAGCTGATGCTGCCGTGAGAACAAGGATATGGATGAGTCTCTAAGGAAAAACTGCTCACTGTAACAACTCCATTACTTTTAGCCCGCACAGTACTAGTCACCATAATCAGCTTTGCCATGCCTTGGCCTATTCAGCACTTTTGTCTCTGCTGTCTAACATATGTAACTATTTCATTAAAATCTAATCCAGCTACGGAATAGATAAAAATCCAATAGTAATGCTGAGGTCTGACTGAAGAGAAAAACCTATTGCTGTCTTTCTAGTTCTTTCTAAACTGCCTTCATTTTACTTCACATATTTGTAATCAAATCATCCCATCAGGCTTTTTGAGGCACGTAAAGGACTCCAAGAGAGGGACAGGGGCCTGGTGAGACACCCGGGGGTGACGGGACCAGAGCACTGCTCAGGTGGGTTCAGATAAACAAGCATTTGATTTTGCCAATTGCATCTTGGATTGAATGGATCACATCTTAACTTCCAAAAAGCATTTGCCACGGCTGCTTGACCACCTTACCTTTCTGCTTCATATTGGTCAGCAGGGTTTTCACCACGTGGGTTGATCCAGCAGTGATCTTTGGTAGTTCGTGGATGTTTGCAACAGCAGGAATAGCTGCTGCATGCCTCAGCCAGAGATACTGAATTTAGCATCTCGTGGGAGGCAGCACCAGTTATAGCTGGCAGGACTTATTCAGGGACTGCAGCCTCAGCAGACCCTATTTGCCTCTGTGCACAACAGATCTGAATGCTTGCGATCTGATACCACTTGGATCCATCAGAAAGGTTGCGATACCACTTGGATCCTGCACAAAGGTTGTACCAGGAAGATCAGGTGTAAAGGTTTTCCAGGCTGACTGTTCAGTTTGAAATCAGATGCCATTGCTGTGTCAGCTTCACCTTGGCTCTGCAACTTCTTATTCACAGAATCACAGAATCTCAGAATGGCAGGGGTTGGAAAGGACCTCTGGAGATCATCTCATCCAGCCTCACTGCTCCAGCAGGGTCACCCAGAGCAAGGGGCCCACGATCACATTGTCCAGGTGAGTTTGGAATCTCTCCAGAGAAGAAGACTCCACAACCTCTCTGGGCAGCCTGGGACAGGCTCTGGTACCCTCACAGCAAATAATTTTTTCCTTATGTTTAGGTGGAACTTCCCGGGTTCCAGTTCATGCCTGTTGTCCCTTGTCATGTCACTGACCACCACTGAAAAGAGTCTGGCCCCATCCTCTTAAGCACTGAGAAGATCCCCTCTCAGTCTGCTCCATCTGAACAGGTCCAGGGCTCTCAACCTTTCCTCAGCACAGAAATGCTCCAGCCCCCTCAACATCTTCAGAGCCTCTGCTGGGCTCTCTCCAGTAGTTCCTTGTCTCTCTCGAACTGGGGAGCCCAGAACTGGACCCAATACTCAAGATCTGGCCTCACCAGGGCAGAGTAGAGGGGGAGGAGAACCTCCCTCGACCTGCTGGCCACTCTCTCTTCTCTGACCTCCCATTCCTTTCTTTAAATGGCAAAAGTAGCTTCTTAGCATGCCAGAACAAACCCAGACCATGAGAGGACACAAGGATGTGACCAGACACTTGCAAAGTGCCGCAGTAACGCTCTTAATGATAACAGCACCCAATGGATTTGTACCAGTTGCCTCTGACACGATGTGCCTGTGCTCTTGTGGGACTGGGGGATTTCTCTGGCTTCCCAAACTACAACAAACACACAAAAAACATGTCCTAGTCAATAATTTATTATACTGAGATGGCAGCATAATTAAGTTACCAGAGGGCTTTGGGCAAATATCTGGCAGCATAAGGTGCTACGTGCTTTTGGCACGAGCTTTATTTAAACACATTGGATCAATTTGAGTCAATCTGACATGTACACACTTCAGGGCATGGCTAGTTTCAAATCAATTAAACTCCTTATGACTTTATGATTAGAAACCTGAGGTTATAAAACATTAATATAAAATCACAGTTTATAAAGTGAAAAATAAAATCCCAGTGCTATGTTTCATGAAGATCACAGGAATCATTATATAAGCTTCATTAAACAAACAAGGTAAGGGTAATTAGGCTGTAAATTGAGTACTGTACTTAAAAAAAAAGAGAAACTATGATTAGAAGGTGATGGCAACTTAACCAGAAATAAGGAAGCACGGATAACTTGTTGCCTTCCACATGATTTCAAACAAAACCACAACTGATTTCTATTTGAGAAGGTGCGTCCGAACAAAACCTTCAACCACGGCTGCTGGTTGTAGCAAATGGCTCTAGGACAAGCCAGGCAAAGAAATTGATTTGCAGGTTGCCTGGAAAGAGAAAAAAAGCCCACTGAGCAACAAGGTACATACAGGTCTTGCACAAAATAGCGAACGAAACCCTAGATTCTATCATAGGCACAAGCTGTGCTCTAAAGGGGGGATTCAGCAGAGCACCTGAGCAGGGGCTCAGGCACTTTCCTATGCAGAGGGCATGTGCAGGGGCTTACTTGGAAGGACTGATAGAGGTCCCGTTAACATGGACAGGACTGAAATGTGCACTTTAGTGCCTGGCTGGTGAGAAATGAGTTTAAGCTGAGGGCTTGAGAGCATTTCTAATGGAAGGTCTGCCCGTAGATTTTTACCTTCTTGTGCATTTAGTGTGGGAGTTGTCCATTTCAAAAGTGCCAGCCCCTGCCAAGCCAATTTTCATTAACAGAAGTCCCAGGGGAACTAAATCCTTCCAACAAGCATTCAATCTGCCAAGGAGCATGATGATCTTGCTTCTTTGGCACAAATTACCCAAACAGATCAAAATCATCCCTGGCACAACTGCATTTCTTAGGCAGATTTAGGTCTTTTCAAATGCAGTGGAAGATCCCGTAAGTGATTCTCCTTCAGAATCATGGATACCAATTTTGCTTCTGCTTTTATCTGACCTACCCAATAAATACACATGAATATAACCAAGAGTCAAGTGCTAAAAAAAAAATGCTGTGGATGGGAAAATGCAAGTTCCCTCTCTTACACACGGGGCATTAATCGCTTCCTATAGCTATCAGACATATGTGCCAAAGGGAAGGGTCCAAAGTCCACTAAGTTAGCAGAGAAACTCCTCAGCTTCAGCAGACTTTGCACCGGGCACTGTCCTTTGCTCTTGGTTTTGAAGTGGTTGAAACTTGGGATAGCCACACACGGCTTTTGTAGCTTCATCTTTGCTCACACCCTTTGTTCATTTCAAGGTGGAGAGGATCCAAAGAAAATAAACTGTAAAATATAGACTCATAGAATTGTTTAGGTTGGAAAAGACCCTTGAGATCATTGAGTCTAGAGTGGGACAATTGTAACTGATGTCAGACACCGGAAAGTCCTTCCAGCAGACCCCGTCATGCAGGCAGCCTAGGTCAGGTCATCACCCTCTGTGGTGGATCTGCTGCAGGAACCCAGGCAGAACAGCATGCCCAGTCTGCCCAGTCCCAGCAGTCAGTTGAATAAGAGACAACCTCCTCGCAGCACAACTTGTCTGGGAAACGTTGGGCATTTTCACACAGCCCAGCTCCTGTATTCTCCTCTCCTCATCCTCCTCCCCAGACAGCCCCTGCCACCGAGCCTGGGCTCACACAGCCCAGCGTGAGATGCCTGTCTGTCTGTTTCCAGATGGTTTCACTTCACGCATAAGGTCATCCAGCCCTCTCCTCCTGGCTTGCCAGGGGGGACCAGGGGCAGCTGCACAGGGTTGGCCATCAGTACCCTGCGTTTGCTGTCCAAAGATGGCCTGCAGCAAACACAGGACCTGTTTCAAAGCAAAGCAGCCAGCCAGGCTGGGAGAGCCATCCAAAGCCCATAACAACATCCCAACAGCACAGAAAATAAGGTATCAAGATTCTCATGAGGCTTGAAATAAACTCCAAATCTGGATCGCTTCAGCTTTGTGCTGCCCCTTTGAACTTCTTGGCAACTGGTTCAGAGCCTTTGAAGCTGCATCCCGGTCCCACCTCCCTCCCAGTTCAAACGCAGCACGGCCGCTGTGCCTCCATCAGCTGGCCAGCACATTCCCAGCAGCACACGGCCGGGCGATGGCTGAACAGGTGGCTGCAGCACCCCGGCAGCATCTCAGCCCCGCTGCAGTGTCCTCAACCGGACACCACATCTTGAGGGACATTCATGAGGAAGGCACCAGCGGGGGGGGGTTACTGCAGAGAATTAATAAGCATAAAGAAAGGATGAGCCTTTCTGGTGAGCTGTCAGGCCCCTGGGATCAGACCCTAAAGGTTGAGGTATCTGAGTCAGGCTGCCAAAATCATCACCTTGGTTTAGAGCACAGGGAGGTTTAACTCCCTGCCTGAGGCTTGGCTGGTTCCCTGGTGGGTTGTGGTTTGGTTTCCAAGGGCAGGATGAAACCCTTTTCCATGCTTTTCCCCCTGCCTGGAAAGGTGAGAAACAGCTAAAACTGAGAGAAACCCCAGAAGTCGGTGATATTTCCTGTGGCTTTGCTGCAGACTCCAGAAACCCTCCAACCCTGCAGGAAAAGAGCTCCATGTGTGCGCAAATGCAGAGAAGAAAATCTAGTTCTGTCACAAAGGCCATGGGGAGGCTGTGGCCGAGGGTGAGAAGTCTCAAGTTGGACCTGGCTGTGCCACCACAGGGGTCTCGAGTGGGGAGCAGGATGGGAAAGGGGGTGGCGAGGAAGGATTTTATGAGCTGGCGTACGGCAACGCGCCAGGGACGCCCGAGCACTGGCCAGGAGCCAGCACAATGCTCCTGCATTTATTAGGGGACCCGCTGGCTTACCAGGAAATTACACAACAGTTAAATACTTCATACACTGAACTAGTTTATTAAGGAGCTGCTCAAGACTTTTTTCCTAGAGGGACCATTCCGGAAATTCTGATGCTGTGAGCAGGAGCTGGCCCCGAGATGCAGCACGGCACAGGGGCACAGTCTGTGGCTCAGGGGCACGGTGCGTGGCTTGGTGGCACAGTTGCTGGCAGGGAACAGGAGCAGAGTGTGCAGAAAAAGAGACATAAAATGGGAGATGACTCCCAGGAGAAATGTAAAAGAGCAAATCCCAAGAGGCAGGAGTGAGCTGGGCTGCAGTTACAGCTGTGCACCAGCAAAATCATGGCTGCAGCACAGGCTGGCAAAACCATGTGGGACTTTAATCTGCGAGTGTGGGCACTGCTGGACAAAATCACGGCAGGATAAATCCCTCAGGGAATAAATGCTTGTTCCATGCCTGAGCCAGGCTAGGAATGGACTCCTCCCGACTAGGGCTCCCTGAACCAGCACCCCTGCCCTACTGCCCCCTCGGGAGATGGGAGCAGACCCCAGCACTGCTTCTCACATCACCTTTACTTTTCCAGGGAGGCAAACCCAGCTTTGACTCAGCCTGGCCTCACAGCCCAGGCAGGATCTCTAGGCTGCCAGGATGGTAAATGCCAGCGCAGCGACTCATCCCTGCCAGGTAAGGAGTGACTCAGGCACATACCCCAGCGTAGCAGGTGCCAAAGCCAACACAGATAAATGACAAACAACTAACCCTGAGACTAGAAATACAACAATATGCTGTGTGGAAAGATCATGATAGGGACTGACCAGAAAAATCACCAAGGCTGTTTAAATAAGCAAAGAAAGGAGGAAAAAAGAAAATCCCTGCACCTTCTTATGGCAGCAGGAGGCAGGGAAGGAGCATTGGACTCCTGCCTGACACCCTCCCTGTGATGTGCCCGTTGCAGACGGACTTTGCAGAAGGCCACGGCCATGGCCAGAGGGTTGCACACTCATTCCTACAATGCTCCCAGCTCCAGGGAGCACCCAGGTTTTGTCTGGAGGCCTCAAGCACAGCAGAATCTGCAGGGACAAATAGGGGAGGACAACTGTTCCTGATTAGGTAGGAAAATCAGTGAGCTTATAACTATCAGGATGGCTTCCAACCCATGAGCTCCCCAAAGGAGCATGTTAAAATTGTCTCTACCAACGCAAAACAAAAAGGTCACCCATGGCAGGAGGGCCTGCAGCCGTTATTGAGGCAACAGCATCCATTCAGCACATCCCAATGAGGAGCAGCAGAAAATGAGTTTTCCATGGCAGGCATAACTGTCAACAGAGCGTTTGCATCACATCGATTATCCCTGGAGAAAATGGGGACGGCGAGCGTATTGACCTTTACAGGGAAAGCACCGAGCGTCTGCAGGCTTTCTGCCACAGAGCAGAAGCATGCTGCTGGCCTGTTACCATGAAAAAAAGTGTCTGGCTACCTGCTGGCTCAAGGGCACAGGAATCCTGCCCTTCCAGTACCACTATGCCCCAGAAATCACAACATAGCTGCACAAGGCCTCCTCCCAGCACCCGGCCTCCTGCGCTTCCACTCCTTCACCTTCTGACTTTGAAGGCAAGGTTGTGGAAGATGCTTGTGAAGCTCAACAGCACTGTGCCCTCAGCCCCCTCTAATCCTGGGCAATCCAGGCACGCACGGGCCCACGGGCAGTAGATCACGTACAACTGCTGGAGTGTCACCAGCAAGGATGTGGCAAGAGACGGCTACGGCCACTCACCCATGAAATGTAAATTTAATGTAACTATTTGCAATGTAAAGTGCTTTGCACTTTGAAAAATATGCTATTATTTGTGCTTTTTATTGGAAAGAGGGGGGGAAATATATTCAGAAGCAGTCTCTTGTGCATGTTCACTTCTTTCTGCATCCAGAGTTATGGAGCTGATATTGAAATTTAGCAGCTGTGGGATACACAGACCAACAGTGCCATCACCACTAAATCATCTCTTATTTAGCTAATGCCCTTCATTGCTCTCACTCTCCCACAAAAGCTACATATAGAATAGAAAATGACCTGCCAGGCTTACAGCACACTGGTCAAACACATTCCTCCTTCATTCTGCTCCTCCAAAATGCACTGTCCCAATAATACTAACAATGTGTTCATAAATATTTCAGGACTAGCAGGTTTATTCTTAGGCAACAGCAGCATTTTCCCAAGAGTCTTGTTTGTTTGTTTTCATTCACCTCACCAAAAGGATCCATCTCAAAACAGTTAAATCAATTGCAAAGGAATATATGTAAATGCATTAAAGATTATCTAATGCACTACTGCTGCTATGATAATATTTTCTTCTACTTTAAATTACGATAAAGACTTCTTAATGTTCCAGTCTCACACTACGTATTAGGGAACTCTCTTTTTAACTGTGCATCTGTAGATATTAACAAAGAAAGGAAAGAAAAAAGGTCTGCAAAGAGAAGTATTTCAATTATTTCAAAATAATGTGAGTTTTCTGCCATCTCCTGACTTTCAAATTCATCCTTCTCCCACTTTCAGGTCAACATCGTAAATTAAGAGTTGTGCAGCCAAGGAATTGGAGCCACTGGTTACTCAGAAATTAATAGACCTGGGGGGGAAGCAGCTGAGAAAAAAAGGTTATTGTTAAAAGGAATGCAAAGAAATGTCTTTATAAATGTAACATCTGTATCCAGAGACTCGAGAGGAAACGCCTCCAGTAAATCCCTCCAGTAAATCCCTGCAGAACCCAGTTTAAGCAGAGCTCTCACATCACAGTGCTATGAGATCAATGAATTGAGTGCAGGAGAGAAGCAGTAACTTCTTTGCTCCTCTGAATCACTCACAAACCTCTGGCCACCTCCTTGGTCTTCAATGAAGACAAAATTTGAGGCTGGCCCAAGGTAGGTAACATGCTTTGAAATTCTAAGGCAAGTCCCTGGCCAGTGGTAGAGCTTTGGCCAGAAGAACTGGGCACATCCACCCACCCACCCATCCATCCATCCCACTTCATCTAGTCAGTGTGACAGCCCTTGTTTCTGCTTGGGTTTAACAAGTTAACCATTGCAAGCTAGTTACATCTTCATAAACCCTGCCCCAAAAGAATATACTTTTGCCTCTGAAACCAAGTTATGAAAGACAACCTGGCATGACCCACAGGACAGCACAACCTTTTGCTGATTTCTTTTCTTTCTTTAGTTCAAAATAAATTACCCATGTGTATTGTATTTATTTCAAACTGCAGGCCAAAGACTTGTTTTGCTCCAGAAAATGTGAGTGACTGACTGGCCAGGCTTAACCTGGTGACAAGATTAGACAATGGAAGTGACAACTGCCTCAACAGTCTCAGATACTTGGTAAGGAATGTCCCCAAACCAATCCTGAATCATTCACTTAAAGCACGTTAAACCCTGTAGCAGAGTATTTGATATCCCAGTATGAGAGCAGACACACTTCATCTCGGGGTGACACCCTCCCTCATCAGAAACTGCAGCAGGGGGCTGCAGAGACACCCCATCCCCCCTGGCCCTCTCCCATATGAGCTAGAGCAGTCACCTACAAGGATCAGCCTTTTGATACAGGAAGTTGAAGATGGATGATGGTGAACAAGATTTTCATAACTCAGTGAGATAACAAGAGGCAGAGATAAATCCAGAGGCTGCAGGGCAGGCAGGAGTAGTCTTACCTCACAGTTCATTACATTTCCAAAAAGCTTCATCTGCTGTCATTAACTGCTACATTAGTGAGACTGGGCGCTGGATTTCCAGTGACTTGACTCCAGGACATATGACAAAACTTGTATCAAGCATTTCTCTAAGCGACAGCCTTAGTGACAACTAATATCAAAAACCTGTGAAAAGAGAGAAATGCAGGTCAATCAAAGCTGTAAGGATGGTTCTGTCATCAAACTGCTGCACCACAGAGGGCAGCCAGCAGTAGGAAGGCAGGCAACCTGGAGCTGAAGAGTCCCAAAGCATTACTGCAAGACCTACAATGCTTCTAGCATGGGAAAACAAGCACATACAGTGCTGTGTGCAGCAAAGAATTGTTATGGAAGATCTGATCATTTTCTGACTTAGACCACTGTAAATCTGGAGTACTCATGAGTTACTAAAGTAAAGCCTAAAGTAACAACTAAGCAACAGAAATACCCATCCCCAAGAATCAGATTGTGCTGAGCTCATCCCAAGCATAAGGGCACTGGCCCCAAGTCCCCTCCCAGGCTGCAGACAAGGCACATCTACATCTGCCAGGAGCTCGGGCAGAGCAGGCTACACTTTGGGAGAACCTCCTTATGGATCTACCTACACCCACTCCACTAAGCCAGCCATAAATCTCACCCCCTTATCTTCACTCCCCCAGTATGACTCCCAGTGCCTTCCAGCAAACCTGTCATGTGCAAGGACTGGAGGATTCAGACATCCAAGGCTCACCTGCAAGCATCCAGGACAGCTGTCCCCGAGGAGGACCGCAGGTAGTTAAAGCACCAGGTCAGGCTTCGACCTCAGCTCCCCTTACCCCACAGACCCAGGCCTGGGGCCAGGGAGGTCCCATCACATCAATCATCACCTTCGCAAGCTTCTGCCACTTTTATGCACAGCCTTCCTTCTTGTTTAGCATACACAGTGAAACAGGTTAAAACCTAAAGCCATTTATAATAATTATTCTGAAGGTTGTCTAGAGATAATGCAGAAAATAACACTGGATTTGGAAAGAAAAAAAAAATCCCTTTTAGCTTTAATAAAAGCATTTCAAAGTGCTAGAAGGTTATTTATAGGGTGTGTAAATGTAACTGGAGGGAAGGCAGAGTAAAGGGAGTTCAAAGGGTGTCTGTGAAAAGAAAAACCCCACTGTTATTGACACTGCTTCCTGCTTTCTCACACTCAACAACCTTCTTAAAACAAACCAGAGGAAACAACAGCAACAACAACAAAAGGCTACTAAGAGCTGCGTGAGATTAAATATTACTTTTTGACAGCTGGTAGGAAAAGGATTGGGTCCTACATTGATGTCTACAATAACGTGCTGCCCTGGACCCTTACTTCCATTACAAGAGCATCTGAAAGCCCAGAGGGAGCTGCGGGTCAGGGCTGGCAGCAGGACAGTGCTGGTGGGAAGAGCTGAGCCCTGAGCTGCAGCATCAATGGGCTGGGGCGACAGCGAGGTGTTCCCACAAGGTTCAGCCTTGCACCGTAACCC
This sequence comes from Megaceryle maxima, assembly GCA_024605025.1. Classification (NCBI taxonomy): domain Eukaryota; kingdom Metazoa; phylum Chordata; class Aves; order Coraciiformes; family Cerylidae; genus Megaceryle; species Megaceryle maxima. The sequence goes on along the minus strand of JANHGN010022768.1, from coordinate 7,972 downwards.
TCCGGCATCACCTACAGCTCATGCCTGGGGTATTTTTGTAGGACACATGGTTTTCATGCCCTCAGACTGAGTTCACCATCTCATGAGAACCTCAACTATTTTGGGATGTATCTCTGGCCTCTTCGGCACAGTCGCTGCCACCGGACTTTAGTGGGAGACAGCACCAGCTGCTGGGGGCTGCCCACACAGACTTAGATCAGGATGCGTGGGAGAAGTTTTCCTGGCAGAAACATGGCTTTAGGTAAAAATAAAATCACGTAGTGCCTTCATTTCCTCAGGGCTTTGGAGCATCTGTAGGCTGAACAGGACTGAGAGGGAGGCTGAGGGCTGCCCTGCAGCTCCCAGCTTCTCCAAGGAGCAGCAGCATCTTCCAGCTCATGCTCCCTGGCCATGCCTGGCCCTCAGGAAAGCCACTCTCACATTCCTACAAAGAATCCTCAGATTTTTCTTTCAGGAAGCTTATCTGCACATCCATCCAAGCATTCTCCTTACAGGTTCTTTCCAACCAAACATCTCACTCCTTTCCTCCACCCCATCTAAGGAATGACTGCTTTCTCCTGCACTGGTCCATGGAAATCATCCATTGGACATTACCCAGTCTTGAGTTTCCCATTCAACCTCCTCAGCACCCCCACCCCACTTCTCCCTGCAAATATTGGGTACCCTAGGCAGGCATGAAGTGAGACACACATATTCTGAGCCACTCATTTCCCCAGGGAAGAAGTTTACCCCTTGAGAATAAGAAACACAGAAATAAGAACTGCTAAACCACCCATAACACCTTATAGAACACAAACTCTCCTCTCCCCCCAAAGACAATGAAGAAGAAATTAAGGATGTGCAATTTTGCCCTCTTAACTCTGAGATTTTCTGCATTACAGAAGCCAGCAGCAAGCAAAGAGGAGAGACAATGAGCACCAGCCGATTGGGCATCTCCTGCTCAGAGCAGCAGCAGAAACTACGGCTTCTGGAGGTCTTTACACATGCAGAGAAGCTGCTCTGCAGATAGTGCCACAGAATGGGAATGGAATAGTGCTTCTGCATCAGGATAGCTTCTGTAATTGTAGCTTGTTAGATGTGCAGCCAGTGGTCTTTAGGAGTTCAAAAATGTGCCGGAAAAGAAAAAGAAAAGAAAGAAAGAAAAAAAAAAAAACCACCAAAACCACCCAACAAAAAAACGCCCACAAACTGGCAAGGTGGCTTGAAAACTGAGAGAACATGCACTAAGAAAAGTCTGTGAATGCAGGAGCATATTAGAGGTGTGTATTCAGCTGGCAAGAAGCACACATGGGGTTGTAAGAAGTGTTCTCCATCTCAGCAGTAAGGAAAAAGTGATGGAAGAGGAAGAGACAGCTAAATTCCTTACAAGAACCACATCAGAGAGGGGGGAATATTTGGATAAGGATACAGGATTACACCCCTCCCTTTCATCCAGCTCCAGAGGAAAGCAGGGGTAGGTGCTCCCACTGTACCCCAAGGTCCCACCTGGAAACCTGCAGCAGTCCTCCAGAGGTGACCTTCCTGCTCCAAACTATTCACAACGCATGTCAATGAAGCCAAAAGGATTTGGAACAGAGGGCATGAAAGCTTCATAAACATATACACTTTAAAATGCTTTCTCTTCTTTATCTTTTGCTATTCCTTTAAAAAAAAAAAATCAAAATACATGACACATTAGATTACTAAATGAGCAGAAAGCCTCAGGGCCTGGGAGCCCATATTCCAAATGAGGAAATCGCAGCCACCGAGGCCGTCCAGGATCAGTCCATTAGCCCCGGGCTTCCTAACGAGCACTCACAGCACTGCCAGGGTACACAACAGCAGCTGAGTTTCAGGGACTACATCTCAGCCCCCCATCTTCTGGGGTTTGGGGAAGCGGCATCTTTGAGCAGTGGGGGAGGAGAGTTTGCAATGCGCTTCCCCGAACGGTGCGGCTCGGAGATGAGCGACGCTGGGTGAAAACAACGGGCTACAAAGGCGCTTTCCTGTTTTAAAAGCCTCAGCATGCTGCAGAAAGCCATCGGCTCGGCTGGCTGCTTCCCTTCTGTTTCAGGAGAGCCAGCCAGTGTATCGGATATTCATTCATTTTGGGCTAACTATCTTTTCCATTTCTGAACAGCTTCAATTTTCTTGATGTCTCGGGGAATGGTTTATGAGGAAATAGAGCCTTGAGGGTAGACAGATGGAGAAAAATCTCCCTTCTCACCAAATTGATCACTATAATCTTTCATCTGCTCAGCACAGACCCAGGCTGCTGGCATTTGGAGATGCTGCAGCTCTACCTGCAGAGCAGCCCAGCCGGCTGCATGTTGCCTGCCGGTGCCACTCGCTCCTTTCCCAGACCGAGACCCGGAGGAGGATGGATGGCACAAACCCAGACAGTTTCATGTAACAGAAGGAAGAGGGAAGGAAATGGGGGGGGGGGGGGGTTTGTCAAATCCAAGTTCCCATTCCAGTGCTGAGAAGCCTCAGGGCTTGCCCACAGACACAACTCCCACAGATTTAATTGCTGCCCTTGCCCCCTCCCTCTGCTACTGCTATTTGGTGGCATAAAGGAGCTTCACGTCATTACTGCTAATAACAAGAGGAAGAGAAACCCGCTGTCCTTGCTATGAAACATTTGTGTAACAATATATCCAAGCCACAGGCTGTAACCAAAACTAATGGGAATGGCAGTGAGACACCATGGGGTCTCCAGTGTTGGCAGAGCTCAAGAATGGGTTAAATAAGCAGCTGCTGGGAATGATTTTGACACAGCTCAACCTGCCTTAGGGCAGGAAAATGGACCTCACAAGCTCTGTTCCCTTCCCACTTTCCCTGATGCAATGAATTTATGGGTACAATTTTCTATCCCCACTCCTGGAAAGTTCTGGGGATGATGAAAATGTGACCCGCTCAAGCTGGCCACTGATGCAACAGTGGTAGAAACCACATTCTCTCAAAGGGCCACCTTGGTTAGGTGGCATTGAGCAAAACAAATATGTAGAAAGAAACATACGGGGAACAACTGTGACGCACAAAATTCAACCAGGGCTGTAGGGAAGACAGCTAAGCTTATAGATACCAGCCTACACATGATGTAGTTCAAGCACCTGCACAGAGATACTCAGGGTGGAGCCACAGTGACTCATCTGACCCTCACCTTTCTGGTCCTTAGAGTTTCTCAATCTTCCTCCTCCTCCCCAGGGCTCACTTTTCATGTCCAAGCCACTCCAGGGAGCAGATCCAGCAACCAGCTAAACCCCACCTGCTCGGCGGCCAGGGTGGCAGGACATTTGCCCAGCCACGGGGAGGTTTCTCCTCAGGATCCCCATCAGCAGAAGTTAATACAGACCTGAGATGAACGCATTCATCGGAGACCTGTTGGTAAATTGCCCCGCGTGGGTGACACAGCCTCTGAGCAGTGGAGCCATCCCAACAGCTCGGTCCCCTCCATACCCTTTGCTCCTTTGGCTTGAGTCGCTCCCATGACTCTCAATTAACATTTAAGATTTCACTGAGAGCTGGTTGATTTATTTTATTTCTCGGGCTGGTAATTTATGGAAATATATTCTTAAAAATCAAACAAAATGCACTTTACTAATAGATGGGCCATCCTCTGACATTTCACAGAGTAAATGAGCATTTGTGCCCAGTGGCGTGTTGTCCCACATCTGAACTCCTATAAAGGGCTTCAAAAATACTTATTAGCCAAGCTCATTAGTTTAAATATCATTAAAATAAATTATATTTCTCTACACATAGGCCTCAAAGTGAACACTACTCTCAGTGGTTACAGGTCAAAATCTCATTTACTCTAAGGACTCTTTGGGCTGAAAATAGAAAGGGTGTTAAAATTACTTTACACAACCACAGTGGTGCAGAAGGGTCCTGGTACAGAAATGGATCTGCCTGTCCCTCATTGTGCAGTTTAGAAGCATTAACATGGAACACGCAGGATTTATGACAGATTTGCATTTCCCTAAGAATCAACTTTAAAGCTTCCTGCAGGTTCTACAAACATTAAAAAAGTCTTTACCTTAATTGTACTGCTTTTTGCATCTATTCATGTATCCATTTAACCTGACTAGAGACCCATTTTAAGAGAATACTTCCATTCAGTGTAGTTCAACTTCTCACATTTCTGGTTTCAGCTGGGGAGGGAGAGGGGCTGGTTTGTTTTTCCACAGATTGGGCCAAAGAAAATTAAACAAAAAGTAGCACCATCTCCATACAAACTGCACAACTTCAATTAGGCTGATGGAAACCACTCCCAGGACTGATTTACTGCCACCGTGCCGCTGCCATGCGGCAACTCCCCGCGCGTCCCGCTGTGCCTAACACCATCTTCAGCAGCAGCTTTCACTGACAGTCTTGCTGCTCATCCCAGCCCTTGCCCCGAGCCAGGATGCGGCCATGGCCTTGCTGGTGACCCACAAAGTGTCCCCCTTGCCCAACGAAGGGCACGGACGAGGCAGATGAGTGTGAGGATACCTGGAGAGGAGACAGCAACAGGCAATGTATTCTCAGAGCAGAGCGCGCGGAACTGCGCTGCCCGTCGGAACGCTCACCCTCACACGGTCATTGCGGAACAGCAGAGGTGGCTGCTGATTTATGTTTTCATTGTTGTTGGCTTTGCTGAGCCCAGGCTGCCAAAAAGGAGCGTTTCCTTCCATTTCTCGTCATACCTCACCATCAAAATTGTTTCCAAAACTCTGAGTTTTTGTTGGAATATGGAAGTTAACACAATGCAGCAGCATCACTAAGGATATAACTAAGGGGCATGTGGTTGCACAGAGGTCACACGACCCTTGCTCTGCTTTGCTCAACCCCTCTACTACAGGTGATAGAAAGGAGAAGAAAGCTAGGGTGTGCTCCAGTGTGCACGGACTGAATTTGCAGAATTAATCGTTACTGACAAATAGTATGGTCAAGGCAGAGTGCACATGGCAACCACAAAGTGATTTTCAGAGCCCTGTCCCAGCAGACTCCTAACAGTCTGAAGCATCGAGGACCTTCAGCCAGGTGCTTTCTCTGTCTCAAAAGAAAACCCTCCCAAAACACCACACCGACCAAAGCAGGCAGCTCAACCTCCAGCAGGTATTCACACAGCAGAGCTGCAGCTGCTGTAACTGCAAACAGGATTTAGACAGCAGGCAGTTCTGAGGGCTGGATCTCAGTCATCTCTGGAGTGAAAAGTACATGTTATTACAAAAGCGATTTGTATGTTGCTATTCTCAAAGCATCACATGAGTTGTACTTTCCTTGTTAGCAGCACCTCGAGAACATTACCGCCAATGTAACAGAAATCCAGCAATAAAGTCCCCCTGTTAGGGCTATGACAGATTGTGGGGAGAAACAATGTGGTGATTGAGGACCTGGACTAATCACACCAATTGATATAAATTACCATGTCAGCTATACGGGTTGCCACAGTCTGCAGGTTTACACCTCATTAAGTTTCCAAGTGCCAAATGAATCAACAGGGTTCAGCAGAACCATTCTTAATTAATTGTTGTGGCGAGAGGGAAAAAGTAACGGAAAAAGAGAATGAGAACTCGCAGCGAATAGGGGCGGGTTTGCACAGACTGAGTGTGCTGCTCCGATTTAGCATCTGAGATTAAAGACGCCCACGGACTAATCTCAGCCAGCAAATAACTGCCAAGGGCTGGGTTTGGACTAGGGTGGAGTGAAGATGCAGAGGGGTGACTTGGAAAAGTTTTTCATTGAGTTCTTCAGTCTGCTTTGCGCAGCTCTTCAGGCCTCACCGGTTTGTTACCTGTGAAGTCTCCAGGTTTCAATTTCCCGCCCCGTCCACAGCAGGCAGAGGCCACTGCTGGGCACCTCGGCATCTCTTGGAGCTGATGGAATTTTCAGTTCAGCAGCTTATTAAGTTTAAGCCAAATGCATCCATTTTTTTCCTGTCTACAATCCCTGAAGGCAGATGGAAAGTTAACAGCGAAGGAAGAGGCCAGGAAAGCTGTGGTTTCACCTTTGCCCTCCAGCCTCTTGCTCTGTTGCATCTCCAGTGCCAGGCTGCTATAAGGACACAAGGTTGAGCTCAAGGGCCACAGCTGAGTTGGAAAAGCAAAGGACTCTCCTGTTCCTCACCCAAGCACATTGCCCATGTCCTTGCAGGTGGCTCTTCCTCTAGCACATGGCACTACCAGAAAGTCTCATCAAAGCCTGAAGAACTGCAGCGTGGGGAACGTTGTGGAAAACCTGAGCACAGCTCAGGGACTACAGCATCTCCTGTGGCTGAACACACAGCCAGCCTCCAGACACTCCAACCAGATCCCGCGTGGATCAGGAGAACGGCCAGCAGGTCAAGGTGGTTGCAACAGGACAAGGGGTGATGTTTTTAAACTAAAAGAGGGGAGATTTAGACTGGAGAGAAGGAAGAAATTTTTTATGCTGAGTGTGGCAAGAGGTTTCCCAGAGGTGGATGCCTCATCCCTGGAACCATTCCAGGTCAGGTTGGATGGAGCTCTGAGCGACCTGCTCTAGTTGCAGATGTCCCTGCTCACCACAGGGGGATTGAACTAGATGACCTTTAAGAGATCCCTTCCTATCCCAACCATTCTGTGATTCTGCAACACTGCGTTAACGCCTTTGAGTTGCATCCTTCAGATTAAACCCAGGCCCAGTGCCCCACAGCAGGCTGCAAACCCACCCCGTGTCTGCTGCTGTGCCTGCTCATGCAGCCCAGAGGCTGAGGTGCTCTCCCAAGCAAAGGACCACGTCTCCAGACTGGGTGCACCAGAGCAGATTTACACCATCACACCAGCACATTCGTGGACCAAATCCAGCCAGGACTCCAGCGTTCACAGCTCATGGTCTCCAGGGGAGTTTTATATAACATCTTCTGCCTTACCTCACACGTGCATTACACCAGCTTAAAATCTCCCTGGAGCTCACATGTGCTTACCACACAGCTTGTAATTGCTCCTGTGATGCAATGGTCAGTTTAGCACTGAAACCACATTCCCAGTGTTGAATGGCTACAGGTACTTGCCTTTCTCTCCATCGCTGTCAGTCATCCAGCCTGTTTTCCCTGATCTATAAAACATCCATCTAATATTTATATCGCAGTGGGGTTTGACAGATACAGTTTGTAGCTGTCACTGTTTTTTCTCCACCGTTACACTAGATGGTCCAGTTACTTTATACCATCGATTAACCTGTAATTTAAGGAATTTGTAAGTAAAATAGATGAAAATAGAATACAGAGATTTCAGCTCTTTCATGCTTTTTGCTGAGCAGCACAGCTCCTGGCAAGGCACAGTTACTATTTCCAGAGTAAGGGAAGCGAGGTGCTGGAAGTCTAAGGGAGGTGCCCATGGTCGCTCAAGAAAACAGCAGCAGAGTAATGAGCTGAAATTATCTGTCCCCCATCCCACATCCTCCTCCTCAAGCCCTTTTTTTGCTTCTTCTGTGCCTGGGGTTGGATCCAGTGGAAATATCTGGCCAGTTTCAGGGAATTTGCGGCTGTATTAAAATAACTTTAGCAGCCAGGAAAACCTGATACTGCAACTCTAGACCTTTTTGCAGGGCTTGGTTAGGTCAGAGGCCCCCGGGGAAGGCAAATGTCAATCCCTGAAGTGAGGCAGTAGGCAACGCATTCGGAGCATGGTGCTCCCGGTGCAACACCTCCGGCATTCCCAGGGAACGTGCGCGTCAGGGTCTGCATCACATCTGCAATGAAAACATCTTCCTGCAACTTGCCAAAATCCAACTGGTTCTTTTAAAGGACTGGTCTGGGACTTCACCAATTTCCTTGGATTAATTTGAATCATACTTCCCTACCAACCTAAGACATTATTATTTTCTGCAGTTTTAATTTTCCCCCATATATATCTATGCTAAATTAATAAAACTGACAATTCATTATGCAAAAATGATCTTAAAATATATTTCTAAGCCCAAGAATTTCAGTTCTAGTAATCACTAATATTTTTTTAAAATAAATTTATAAAAAAACCCACCAACAATT
>JANHGN010022767.1:0-11631 GCA_024605025.1 Megaceryle maxima | reverse complement strand
GGCACCACTGACAAGAGCCTGGCCCCTTCTCCTTGCCCCCCACCCTGCAGAGATTTGGAACCATTCCTCAGCTCCCCAGTGGGATCAATTGTAAACCTGGGGCTGTTTAGCCTGGAGAAGAGAAGCCAGGGTGCTCTTGTCAGCTCAAGGAAGCTCTTGTCAGTGGTGCCCTGGGATAGGACGAGAGGCAATGGTAGCAACTCCAAAACAGCGAGGTACGTATGGAACACCCTGCTATTTAAAGGCAGATGCCAAACAATTTATACCTTTAATCGCCAGATTGGTTTATTTTGTTCTCTTTACAAAGAATAACCATGACCCTGAAGGAAACCAAGAAGCAGAAATGCAGCTCACAAAATTTTCTGACGTGTTAAGCTGACACCCTGAGAGTTTCACCCGAGAAACGCGTCACTGGCCCTGCCTCCCTGCAGGGAAATGACTCTACGTGTGGTCTGGGGACTCCTCTTTGAGCAAAACCCCTGAGAAAAAAAAAGCAAAACACCAAAACAAACAAAAAACCAGACCCTTCCAACTAGGTGACTTCACCAAAATGCAGAAAAAAAAAAAATGGAAAAGCATCCAAGAATGTGAATAATTCAACAACTGAGCTCAGCCATTCAAGTCTGAAAGCTGATGAGAGGAGTGTTGGGAAGGGAAGGGCACTGAGAACAGCTGCAGTGCCCGTCCAGCAGCTCCTGTAAACAGAGTGTGCACTGAAATCCTCAGCCTGCACTTCTTGTGCCACCTCCTCGTGCTGGTAATCTCTCACTGGATGCTGCTTTTCTCTTGCCCTTACAATTTTATGGGTGGCACTGGCTGTCTTTGCTTACACACAGGTACGAGTCGTTCTGAACTGCACCCACACAAAGCCCCTCGCTGGTTTACAGCCACGTGCTGCGTTTGCTCGTGGGGAGAGGGGGCTGAAATAAGGTGTCACTGGGACCCTCATACCAAAGTGGGGGAGACTGGATTTTGTTTCTAATTGCTGTCCTGTGTTTTAGTTCTTTTTAAATCACAAGTGCTCTTAAACCTCAGTATCTGGCTCTTTTACACTGTGACCAAACTTTGATTAAAGCAATTTTCATACCTTGGGCTTTATTTTTAAGATGTGACTAAAAAGAAAAAAACAAACCCCACCCACCCAAACCAAAACAGGCTATTCAAATACATCAGTACAGAATGTGGACTAAAATGATTTCTTTTATATATATACAGTGCACTTTTGTTGACTTTTACAAACTATTTAAATACCAGTCATTAAACTTTTCTAATATACTACAGAGCTGAAAAGCAACTCGACTTAAATACTCAAGTATGCAAATGTTTTTATTAGCCTTGCAGCTTCTGGATGGAGAAATGTAACTCACCGTGCTTCCAGCCACGCTCTTGTCTTCCCTTACTTGTATTTAACAGTTTGAACCACGTGAAGTGTTCATACCAGACTTGTAGGAAATAAATGTCTGTACGAGCCTCGCCGGTGTCTTTCTTCGCTGCAGTGTGAGGAGTCGAGTGCCTTAAACGAAGCAATAGTTTGAATGCTGATCCAGCCTCTTCGGGAGGAGCTGCGACAGCTGGATTTGTCTCAGCACTGCTTATGATGGGAGAACAGCTTTCAGGACCTGACAGTAAAGCTTTGATTTCCAAGGAGACTGACAATAGGTTGAGAAGTTTGTTTCTAAACTAATCATCCGATGTCTTTGCCTAATGAGTAAATGCCATCAGCCAGGAGGGAATCTAAATTATGTGAAGGGAGTGCAACCCGGCTGGGTTCTGTGTACGCTTTGCTACCAAACACACTCAGTTCAGGAGGAAACGTGGTGCCACTTTTGTTATTAATAGTCTTGGCTTTGCAGTAAATCTGAAATATGTAAGACAAAATTAATCCCCCCCCGAACATCTTAGTCTGAGGTGACTGTCCTCACTGGGAGTAGAAAGATGTAGGATGTAGGTGTGGTTTCTTAAACAGGATCCAGTAAATCGGTGAAAAAGCATTTTGCTGATTTACAGTGAGAATCCCAGTAAGTAAATCAAATATCCACAGGTCAGGTAAGAAGAATCCCATCCTCTGTCTGGAAATAAACCATTCCAGGCCAAATGCAACCCTCTCATCGGGAGGTGGACTTCTCCTCTAAAACCCCTGCCCCTCAGTGTTCCCTTCCTCCTCTTAATCCCATTCATAATGATAAATCAGTTCCCTTTGGCCCTTCACAGAAATGACAAGCTCGTACAGCTTGGTGTGGCATTTCTTTTCATGCCTTGAGTCATGCAGCCATTTCTCCACTGGATCCAGCCCTGTCTGGGTGTGGTAGGTGTTGAAACCTCCTACTTCACGGTGTCTTGACATAAACAGGATAACATTCAGTCCTGGCTCCATAAAGTAATGTGGAAGGCATCTGGCAGCGTTCCTAAATTCCTGCTGTTCAAACACGAGGCAGCAGATCCCTTCTGCATACCAGCACTGATTTATAGAAACTGCAGGTTGGGAGGAATCCTTCCATTTAAACTAAGGAGGCGATGCAAGCGCGAGTTCCTGCATTCCCAGTCACAGGTTTGAGCCCAGTCACCCTCACGCAGTGAGAGAAGCCACCAACCTGTCAAGCAGAGCTGTCAAACACTGCTGAAAACATTTACTACCTCTCTCCTTAAGTCCTTCACAAGGGCTAGTGAAGGACACTCCTCCACCTTCCTCTACGCTGAGTGTTTTAAATGATTTTTGGATAACTTCACAAAGCCTTGGATTTGACTTGAATGCCTCCCAGGTTTTCTTCCCACTGAAAGAGCAGATCCTTCCTGCGAGCTGAGACACCAGGTGCGTACTCACAATGGGAGAGACTCGCCGCAGCGGAATAAAAACGTCGCAGGCACCGCTCTCCCCCGTGGTGACAACACCTGAACACAAATTTATTTTTAACAGGCCTATGGCATCCTGCTTCCCCTCAACAGCAGGAGCACTACAGTGCTGTGACTGTGTAATTAGAAGCTTTGTGTCATCAGTGACACTAGGTTCCTGGGGAAGTGCATTTAAACTTCTGGGAGAACTCTTCCAGCACCTCCATTAGCTTCTCCTCATCCTCTGGTGGACTGTGGGTGCTTGCTAGGGGTAAGTGTGTAGGAACTGGTTGCCTGTCTGGAAGACAAAAACCAAACAAACAAAATCCTTATGGGTACATTCAACCACCTCTTCTAGCACAAAGATTTTTCTGCTGGGTTTTATAGTGACCCAAACACACCTCATGGTCTTGAAGCCAGGAGAACTACCTTCTAGGTATCTGTCAGCAATGTTAGTTAAGCATTATCTTCCAAACCAGAACTAAACTATTTTCCATTGTATTCTGGAATTAGAGTGAATGTACTTCAGCACAATATGCCTTAGGCTGGGGAGCGAGGCCTCCTCTGCCTCTCGGGACAGTGCAGATGAAGGAAGGCCTTACTGGGGGGTCACGCCTGCTCCCTGTCGCTCCTGCAACTCCTGTAGGCAAAGACCAATAACTTGAGATGGTTGCTGCTCTTAAAAGTGTGTGACAGTGTTTTCTCCTTGCCCTCTGGATAATGTGCTACACAAATTCCCAAGCTGGTACCTTGGAGCTTGGCTTATTTTCAATCCTTCATCCTTGAAAGTAACGGTTAAATTCTAAATGCTAAAGAACTGAAGCTAATTGCTCAATCACCGTAAGTAACATGTACCCAACGTCAAGATGTTTGACCATATTTGCTCAATTTGATGCTTTTCTTGGTTATCCACATCTCCTCCTCACAGGACCGACCATTATCTACTCTACCAGATCCACTACTACACCACATGCTTGAGCAGGACCCTTTCAGTCCAGATGTTTTTCCTAATGTCCAACCTAAACCTCCTCTGGTCTAACTTGATTCCTCTTCATCCTACTCCACACTGTCAATACAGCTATAGCACCACCCATTCTAAGGGATGTTTCTCTCCAAAAACCATGGTATCTAGAGCCTGGGAACCTCATGACAGAGCTCCCAGATGTCTGTGAAACAGCCCCCAGAGTGCTGGTGCAGTGCTGTTAGTCTGTTTAGCAAGTCCAGCTTCTGCAGCAGCCAGCTGAGACTAAAGGAACGAGCTGTTGCAACACTGGGCAGCAGATTTCACTGCAAGATTTCAGGCTGCCATCAGATTTCAGGTTGCCATCAGATGTCAGGCTGCCATCCAGCTTCTCTCGCAAGAGCAAAGGTTCCAACTGGCTCAGAACCTCTGCTCATGGAAAACTGAGGAGAGAGAAACAGGCAGAGGAACGTTCCCTTCTGCATCACAGACCATGAACTGCTCCCTACCTAACTGCACTGCTTCCAGTAGCCTGTGCTAAAGTTTGGGAACTATGTGCAAAAGCCAAGTTCAGCATCCTGCAGAAGATGCTTTTAGCCTTTGGAAAGCAGGACGGACTCTGTCAAACATTTTTTATTTATCTTGGCAGATGCAGAGAATTCTGGTTGTACGAGTCATGTTCTCACTTCTCTTTTTTTTTTTTTTTTTCTTTTTTCCTCAGAAAAAAAAAAAACCCACCACATTAAAATGTTGGCTTTGGTTTGCACTCAAAGGGAACAGAAGAAGAGAGAACAGAGGAAATGGAGAGGAGGTGTGACTGATTCAGGAAATGGCTGTCTAGGACCAGAAGAGCAGGGTCTGTGGCAAACTGTTCCTGCACACAAAGCCCTTTACTAAAAAGGGCCTGAAGAGTGCCCATGTTAAGTTGTGGCTTCCAAAGGGCAGGAGGAGAGAGAAATAACCAATATTATCACTATTTGATAAGCACAGGACACAGACACAGAACTTCTCTTGAAGCTTTAAGAGCAGTCATGACAAGACTGAAGCTCTCAGAAGTCAACAGAGCTGAGGTGTGGCCTCTGTTTACTAAAGCTGAGGGTAGACAAAGGCCAAAGGCAAGAGGCTGGTGGAATTATGGTCTAGAGAAAGAACAGAGTGCATTAGGACCAGAAGAAGGTGACAGGAGTATAAAAAAAAAACCCCAACAAAGCCTGGTTCTACAAAGCCAACTGACCAGCTTGGATGTGGGGTTTCCACATGCACCACATGACGACGTGAAAAAGGTCTGGGCAAATATCTGTCAAGCAAACCCGTGTCAACTGTCTGGGGGGGGTGTTACAGAAGGGACACAGTCAACTCAACTCTGGAAAAAGCTGAATTTCCTGCACGCTGGGCCTTAGAAATCCAGCAAATCAGGATTTGAGCACCACATCCAATGGCAAGTGATTACTGGGCTCCAGTAAGCACTTACCCTGAGCTTTGCCCTTCTCCTTCTGGACTGACCCGCATCACCATTAAGACCTCTGTGCTTCCAGCTGCTCCTACTAAGATGCCTGCCATTTGCCTGGGAGGGAAGAAAGGCTCTGCCCTGTTTTTCCATTCCCTGTGCTTACAGGGCCAAAAATGCCACTGTGCTCAAGTCTCTGCCCAGAGTCAGAGAAAGGGGGAACTGTCAGTTTTACCCAGCATGGGACAGTAGGAAGAAAAGCCTGTCAAGGTAAAATAAACTCCCCGTGCTCGATGAGAAGGATTCTAGTTTGCCAGCATCACAAAAAATGCCCTTTGACTGCTGCGATTCACCTTCCCCAATACAGCCACCTTCCTTACAAAACCAAACCCAGCCCTCCCTAAAGAAATGCTTTGAGGTCTTTATCAGCTACTTGAGAGGAGAAAAACAGGACCACGACAACCTAACACCACCCCTGCTCCCTGGCTGCGCAATACTCACTCGAGCCTCTCCTCTGGGAACAATTTTAAGGAATACTTTATCCTTTGAACAAGTGGCCTGGTGGAGCCTTCATCCCCTTTCAGAGCAGATGGGGATGCTACAGCTCAGGCAGCTCGGGGATCTCCAGTGCTACACACTGCAAGACACTGCCACCTTACCTTGGAAGAACAAGCCGCTCGGTAACTTTATTGCTTCAGCTGATAGTGCCAACCACACGACGGTGTCAGCTCCCTGGGCCTCTGTGCGCAGGGAATTCTTCATCTTCTGATAGAAATCTGGCATCGATGATCTCACAGCTAGAAAGAATAACAATGGAATGAATGGTGGGCTGCCACAGGAAGCTTTTTTCCATTAAAAAAAAGTAGCTTAAAATTGCCATTGTGGGTGTAGGAGGATGAGAAGTCCTCCCAGTTTCTGAAAGGGAGGGAGTATTCCCCCCCAGCAAGGAGTAGGATGACTTGTGGTTGAGCGGTGTGTAAACTGCCAGATGATTCCACCAGCTTTTTGTTTGGGTCAAATTAAAGGGAAAAAACTAGTAGGAGCTGAGAATGGGATCAGGGAGAGGTTCCTCTGCCAATTCCATTCTAAACTGAAAAGAGGACATAGGGGAAACAGAAATACCACAACTGAGGTATTCTAACAGGATTTATTAGCTCTTATTTTCTCACTGGTTTTAGGAAACCAGTTGCAGCATTGTATTTAAAAACTATGGTGAACAGCACCTAAACCATCTACAGAATTAATGGTTCTTTTCTAGTTTCTTTTTATTTTGTCCAACAGGTGACAATTGAAGGGCCATCCCCTGCAGCTGTTTCTTTTGGGGGGGTTGGAGAGTCCTTGAACTTTAAGGTGGGACAACGTTAGGGTTCATTAGGTTTGAAATCCACAAAGGACATGCAAAAATAAATGTATTTGAAAGCAAAGGAAATCCTAGGATATCTGGTTGGAAAGGGCAGTTTTTGAGCATAAAGTAGACGGGGTAAATGGGGTAAATGGTTCTGTCATCAGAAGTAAATCTGGGAAGCTGCATCCCTAAAAAAGACCTGGAGATCGGATTGCTGGTCTGCATCCCGAGCACGGGTGCCAGGGGCTGGTAACACACTGGAATGCAACATGTGTACTGGCTAACTGGTGCTGGCCTGCCTGCAGAGACAGCCAGGCAAGAACAGCTGCAGCTCAGACAAAGGGCTGTCTGGCCAAACACGCTGCTTCTCAACAGCACTACGTGTGTAGAGGAAGAGCAGAGGAATAAGGCTGGCACGAGTGAGTGCTCCAATTTTCTAGATGCCTTCCCAAATTCCCTCTGTCTGCATGTTGGTACTCACAGAAGCTTTATCTGTGTGTTTAACAGTCCCACTACAAATGCAAGTTAAAGGTTACCTTAAACCACTACGGCTCTGCTGTGCGTTTGCGTGGGGTTGGAACCATTCACTGCCCATTATTATTCTCTGGCTGTCCACAGACAGCAGACACTGCACAGAACAGAGCTACCAAGGGGGTACTGAACTACTTCAAGCACCAGTTTGGAGCCAAAAAATCACTGCACCTGTTAGAGAACTCCACCAGAAAGTTTCATTTTTCTTTGCTTTCAGACTTAGAAGAAAAAAATAAGAGTGTCAAGCAGATGTTACCTGGAGTGTCTGCCCAGCCAGGATGCATAACAGAGAAATGGATGCTTCTGTGAGCTTTGGCCCATTGTTCTGTCAAGACAACTTGCTGCCTCTAGGATAGAGCAAAAAGAGCCAGACTTGCATCAAATTCAGTAACTTGTCCACCCATTTAGTTCCCAGGGAGATAAAGTACATCAGATGTGCTTAAATACAGGCATTTATGTAGAGCAGAAATAGAACCTTGCTCATCCTGGTTGGATTCATTGGATAATTTTGCCAGAGACCACCACGGTCACTGCAACCCATATGCTGACCATGAGCTTACACATAAAAGTGGTCACACAGCTCTTACTGTCCACACCGACTTGCTGCAGACTGTAGGTAAGAACTAAGCAAGCAGAAAGAGTTTGTCAGCTAAATACAGTTTCCCCCCTTGAGATTTCTATCGAATCAAATGCAAGCCTAGCTCTCCAGGCAAGATGCTACGCACTCATCTCTGCATCCATCATACTCCTGATTATTGCTTGTGCTCCTCTGGATGGGCTGGACACAAGGGAAAAGCGACGGTGACCAACAGGCTTTTTGCAAAGCTGATGGTATAAGCTGCCTGGCAAACACCTGCTGGGCTTTGTTTTCAGAGCCATGGACCATACCTTGTTTTGTGCATACACCATAGTTCCATCAAATGTCCCGTTTCCTGACTGCAGGTCAGAGATGTTCAATTTTTGAACTAGCATGCCCCCAGAAGAGACAGTTACCTGTAATCAAATGAAAAGCAAATAAAAAAATGAATGAAAAACAAAACCAGCAA
Source organism: Megaceryle maxima (assembly GCA_024605025.1). Classification (NCBI taxonomy): domain Eukaryota; kingdom Metazoa; phylum Chordata; class Aves; order Coraciiformes; family Cerylidae; genus Megaceryle; species Megaceryle maxima. The sequence goes on along the minus strand of JANHGN010022767.1, from coordinate 3,472 downwards.
CTCCCCACAGCCCCACCATCGCACTCGTGCATGTGATGTGGTCTTCAGGCCTTATTGGGAAGTCCCTAGGGAGCAGGATTCCTCTGCAGAGCCTTTGCACTGTGCTTGTGCTCAAGCGTGGAGCAAACCTGAAGATGAAGTGGAAGAAATTGGAATTTTTATTTAGAAAGTGATTTTTCACTCGAAGGGATGTTGGCTCCTTCAGGGAACTTTATGTTTCTTCCTTTTGAAAAGCAACAAGGAGAGAGAAAATAGCAGAACAGCACTGTTTGTAATTTATATGTTTAGCATTTATAGAAGCTGATTAGAAGACAAGGCATTGTATAAAACTTGGGAAATTTCACTTAAAATAATATGTACTTCCTGTCCTATTTTACACCAACATCTGTAAGGTTGTTTTGAAGCCTATGCTCCTGTTAGAGGTAGTTTTGCATTACGCCGCAGGAAATAACTTGCTCCAGAGAAATTAAAAGGGGAAGTTTCCAAAGGAAGTGTTTTCCTCTGATTTCCAATAACAGGTTGAGAGTAGCAGGCAGGAGCTTTGCCTTGGAGGTGGTTGTTAGCAAAATCCAAGAGCCTTCTCGAGATGCTTACGGCATAATAACTAATCCCGCGTTGCTCGCGCAGTCGAAGGAAATGCTGTCAGAAAGCAGAAGGTGAGAACAGTAAACCACCACTTTTCAACAGCATCCCAGACTCACCACTCTGGCATCAGCTTCTTTTTCCAGGAGGGGCAGCAGGGCAGTTGTCAGAACGTATGTACCTGAAAGACAGGCACCAACATTAATTTCTCTTCTTAAAAAAACCCCCCTTTCTTCTCTCCCCACTTTCTATAACAGCACAAAATGTCTCGTTATTGCTGAAACTTGATCTGAATTTAATGATGATTTATCTTTTCTTGCTGCTTTACCTGCAATATGCCAGCTCAGCTTGGCAGTGCTGCTTATCAAAAGGCACGTCAGTTGGTTTATAGACTTTGGTATTTATTGTTCCTATAGAGCAACCCGCTCACCACACCCAGCCATGACTCTGAAGGCAAAATTAATTTCCCTGGGGGTGAGGTGATGCCAGTAAAGAAACAGAGAATGCATTTCCCCTCCACCGGGTCATGAACAAGAGAAGGAAACTGCTTCACACTCCTCTTTCTCAGGCCCTTGCATATGCACTTAAGACTCGTCCATTTTTGCCTTCTCACCGCAAATCACTCGTGGGTGAGCTGACACTTTTGATTTGTGTTGCACACAAAACCCGCCTCTTACATCCCCAGTGTGACTATTACAGATGATAAAGAATCCTTGGAGGCAAAAATATTAATGTTACATGCCCAAGGCTGAGCTAAGATTACTTGGGGACACTTAACAGTGTCCTTCCCTGCTCACATCTGTTCACTTAGAAGGGATTTTTACGCACCACACGAATCTCTTCCATTACAGCTGTTTCCATGACTGGCAAAGTTTGTTATCCAAAACACTGTTCGACTGCTAGTGCTATTTGATTCAGACACACCTGGTGATGTTTCACCTGCTCGAGTGCAACATGGGGATTTTTGCCCGGTTTAATTAATTTTTCCCCTTTAAGCTGTATTTAAAAAATCCCCTTTAATTCAAAATGAATCGAGCCCCGTGTTTCTGGGCCGGGTACACTTCCCTCCCATCTCTCCACCCGTGGCTCTAGTTCAACAATTCTGTGTCAGTGACAAATGTATTTTTTTCCATGAGCTAGCGAGGCCGCGTTTGGCACTTAACATGAAGAATCCAGCACGTGTCTTTGTAACCTCTCTTCCACAGAGAGGCAATGAGACCCCCCCAGTTAAAATACAGCATATTTATAAACGTGCTCTCAAAATCAAACGTGTAACACGCTCAGTGGACAAACCCTTCATTTCCCCCATCAGCACTCTTCATTTTCTCTAGATAATCAGAGGGACATCCATAGGCACATAATGTATTTAAAACCCTGGCAAATCCAACCAAGTGGCTGCAGAGCAGCTGAGGAAATGCAGCCCGTCTTCGGCAGAAGATGCAAGCAAAGGCAGCTGCCAGTGAATAACGAGAGCCCGTCCATCTCCCCTGGCAGTGGTGGGGAGACTGAAGGATGACATCATTAGAACAAGAATTACCGCTGATTGTCATGGGAGACTGCTGCAATGGAAAAAAAATAATCAAAAAAATAATAATCACTTCACTACAAGCTGAGAGCCCGGATTAAATTTTGATTTGCTATGGATTCTTCAAATGCAAAGCAACATCGTGCCTTGGTTAAATAAGCTGCATCTCCTAAAGGCAGAGCTGCAATACAGCAGCTACGATGATGCCTGGTTTTACTGTCCCGCGGATTAATCGAGACTTTTAAGGGGCTTCATGTTGATTTGTTAATTCTAAAGGGATGCAAAGACGACCGCGTTAACATTGCCTCGTTAACAACGGAGCTTTGTTTTGTTTTCCAGCTGGATGAAACGCTCAACGCCAAAAATCCTGCTTATGGCAACTACAGCTTGTCAGAAGTTTACGTGCTTGTTTCAAACAGCAAACTGCAAAGGCAGTGTTTTCTCTCTTCCTGGAATTTATTCAGAATTCAGTAAATCCCACAGAGACAGAGCATTCCACACACACCCCCCTGCCACCAAATCACTTGCTCATTTGCTTTGAGACAGAGCCCAAACCAGACCAGTTTAGACCCCAGCTTCCTACAGTAAGCACTAGCATCTCAGAACACGCACAGATGCGACGCATCTGCTGCTGAGACTGAAGAGTTTTGTTTCTCTCGCTCCTAAATAGTTCACCAAATATTTTTCCTGTTTTAAGTGTTCTGATGCAAACTCCTTAGCACATTAACAAATATACTTGGGTATTACACATTCAACATTTGCACGGGCTGGTCTGGCAGGCAAAGCAGCCTGGATAAGAAATCAAGAGCAATAGTAGACAGACCTTATTAATAAGGAACGTATGGTCAACAACTGGAACCTCCACGTTTGTATTCATCTAAAAGCTGGCAGGTAGGCTGATAGTTTAGTCCAAACAATAGAAGGAATGCTAAGGACAGGTAGTGCAGGGGCCTGGCACGGCCACGTAGCTGATGGCAGGTATTTTGGCAAGCGCAGCTGCACGGCAACGTGCAGGAACACAGAGGTGAATTTTGAAGTAAAAGGGGAAGCTGCAAGAGAAGGTGTTGCCCACCACAGTCTTCATACAAGGGAGAACTTCATTAACAGTATAAAACCAAAAAAGGAATATTGTTTGTTGTTGTTTTCAATAATAATAATAATTAAAAAAAAATTGCAATAAAAGCTAAGACTGATTTGGTAGAAGAGACATCACCCTCCCCTACACTTAAGGAAATCAAGACAACATCCCAATTAATAGAATCAGAGAATGGGGGGGCTTGGATAGGACCTCTGGAGATCATGGAGTCCAACCCCCCTGCCAGAGCAGGGGCACCCAGGGCAGCCCACACAGCAACAGATCCAGGG
>JANHGN010022765.1:47593-58186 GCA_024605025.1 Megaceryle maxima | reverse complement strand
CCGCCGCCGCTCCACACAAAGCCCCGCGCGGGGGCGGGCCCCAGCTGAGCGCCGTCACGGGGGCGCGCGCAGCCAACCGCCGCGGGCTCGGCCCCCGGCGCCGCCGCCGGGCGCTGCCGGCAGCGCAGGCAACTTGACAACAAACAGGAGGAAACAGCTGACGGGAGGCCCCGCCGCCGCCGCCGTGAGGGGCGCCTGGGCCGACCACCGACCCCCGCCGCCCACACTGCTGCTCCCCCTCGACCGTGTGCTGGGGAGGGACGGCGCGGCGAAGGGGCCCAAGTACGGCTCCTCGTCCCCCCGCTCGGGGCCCCACACAGGAACCGGGCCGAAAAGTTGTCACTGCCCCACCGAGGAGGGGGGCCGGCGGCGGCGTTGCGGGGCCGGGGGAGGAAGTTGCGGCCGTGGCGGGGAGGGAGTGCTCGGTGCCGGCCCTGGGCGGAGGGCCGGGCAGGAAGGCTGGGCGGCGCTGGGAGACAGCGACGGAGGAGGGGACGCGGTAGGGGAAGGACGGTGTTTTGTCGCAGCGCCGGGCCGCAGCGGGGCAGGCAGGGCCGGCGTTACCCCCCCCTCCGCGCCGCCAGGGAGAAACGGCTCTGTTGGGGCCCCGCCGCGGCCCGAGACACAGTGCCGCGGGCCGGAGCGGCAGCCGCCACCTCCCTCCCCAACCGCCGGCGGCCCGCCCCGGCCTCCCTAGGCTTTACGGGTCGCGGCACGGTCCCCCGCCCGGTTACCTGGCGCAGGGGAGCAGCGGCGGCGGCAGCGGCTCCGTACCAAGTGTCTTCCCCCCACCCTCCACAGCTCCGGCTCGGAGGCGCGGCTCAGCCCCCTCCCGGTCCCGCCCCCGCCTCACGTCAATCAGCGCTGACGAGGCTCCGCCTCCGGTCGCCTCACGGCCGCGCCCAACGGGACGGGGGCGGGTTCGGGCCGCCCTCAGCGCCGCGGATCCGGTCGGCGGGTACGAGGACTGCCCCGCACCACCCAGCCCTTCCCCGCCCCCTTTTCCTCTCTCCCAGGCACCTGTCAGCCTCCGCCCCAAACCTGGTTCCCACTGCGTCTGCCTCCTAGACCGCTTTCCACCAGCAGCCCGGTCAGGAAGCCCCTTCAGAGGCGCCTACTTCATGCTGCGGGACCCGAAAGCCAGAGCAACGTCGGCGTTCCGAGCCCCGAGAGCACATCGCCATAGGCCACTGGGAGGAGGGGTGGTCCAGTCTCCAGGCCTGGGTGGGGGTTTCAGGTGTCCGGGGCCTTGATCTTTCCTGACTGTGAGCTCCACTGTGATACAGACCCTATGAGAGTTTGAGGTATCCCTTTTTCACTGGGGCTGTGATTGATCCTTCTTGCAGTGTTTCAGGCTGCTCGAGTTGGCAGTCCTTAGATGACACCTCAAATACTGCCCACAATGGAGGTAAAAGATCAGGAGAAAAAAAAGAGACAGTGTGGCACTTCTTGGGCATTGGTTGCAAGTGTTACAAAGTTCCTGACTCTTTTAATCACTGGGTGACCATACACAGATTGTATCTTCAGCAAATAAATAGCTGTCTTGGTCAAAACACAATGAAAAAATTCTTTTTGAGCTGTTGGTTATGGAAAAAGACATGAAAACGGGTGTGGTTTTTTCCTCTCCTGTGGGTCAAGCTATGCTATTTTAAGTATTTCTGTTCTAATAATAACACATCCACCTTAAGAGTATGTGTCTTTTTCATCTATGGTGATTCCTGGGTCTATCTGTGTGGTATCACCAGCAGAGCTGCAGTAATTGCAGGAAGGAATGACTCGTCAGGACTCTTCTGTCATTTCACATCAAAGACAAAGGGATATCTCTGGGAATATATGACAGGCAGCACATACTTACATGCTCAGCTGTTTTTCACCTTGTGTCTTCTTGCACAGATTCTTTCTTTTACCATTAGAAATAGGTAGGTAGAGGGGTACACAAGCGCCTTCAAGGGAGTAGACAGTCAGTGATGGATCAGCACTGATATGTTAAGAACTGCGGTTTGCTTTGGGCAGACCTCCAAAATATCAGATCGGGCCTGATCCTCAACAGAGTTGAACATCGACATTTCTCATTGACTTGCCATCAACCTCTCGTTATATCATGCAAAGGAAGTGAAAAGTGTCAGAGCAGTCTGTCAAACAGCAGTCACCTTTTAATTAATGGCATGGGAACAATGGAAGTATTAAGAGTATTATAAGGAATCCATAAAGACTGTGCCTGGGATCCCACTTAGAACCAGCAAATGGAGGAAATAACTGGTCCAAGATGCCCTCTTTGTTAACAGATTGACCTGATCTGCTGTTGTGCCTCATTAACTATGAGCTTTGTCCCTGGTGGATCTCCTTGGTTTCATCACAGGAGCTGTATGAAGGTCCATATCTTAATGATCTTTGCAAAGCTCCCATAGACATTGCTGCAAAGAAAGCCAAAACAGGAGGAGGCAAGGCAGCAGTGTTTCAGTCAGCATAAGTGACTGGCTCTTATCCAGGGACCTGTGAGCTCTCTGCTTAGCTCTGCTGTCAAGGCATCCATCCACCCCTGGGTAAGTCAGTGCTTTTTGCCTCTTTTTCCCTCTGTAAAATGCTACCTGCCCTACTGTGTGGTTGCATGTTTGCATAAGGACTGATGTCCAGTCTGGGCATACGGAGGGGATGTCTGTCTGTTCATTGTAATCATCATAATAATAGCACCATGAAAACAAAGCAACCCCCAAACCTATGAATCGTATTAAATTTTCAGCAATAGCAAGGGTAGCTGTACCAATCAGAAAGAAACCAAATTGACCATGAGACAAGCAGAGAATGGATTAGCCCGTGCTTGACAGATGGTGCCAGGGACTGATGTTTTTATTTCCCTTACAGAGGAGCTTAGAGGAAGGGGACAGGGGAGGGTGAGGTAGGGCACATTTATGAAAACAAAGCAGCAGGCTGTAGCAGCTCTGCTGAAAAAAAAAACACCAAAAATCCCAAAAGCAATTTCCAATTAGTTTTTAAGGGACATGCTACAGGGTGAAAAACAGGCACAGCAATATAATACTACATGATACCCTTCATTTTCAAAGCAGCCTGAAAACATTAATTAATCCTCCTCTGACATAGGGAAATGCAGTGCAGTCAGCAGTTTGTTCTCTTACCACTTATGCCAGGATTTGGGAAGACCCTGGTCCTGTTCCATGGCTGATTCATATCACCATAGCTCAAAGGACTCTGGAGGACCCACTCCTCTGGGCAGCACTACTGGGCAGAAAAAGCTGGTTTAGATCTGGAACTTGCTGAACCAGTGAGGGGAGATACCTGCACCCAACAGCCTTAGTAAGACCCACCTTTAATATTTGTCTCATCTAAATACATTTTCCATCACTATGGGCCACACTATATTAAACATTTCAGAGAAAATTAGGTGACTGAAGATTTAATCACAATCTCAGAAATAATTGTTCAGTGGAAATCAGATACCAACATATTGATCTAATCGAAACTAATTAAAACCTCTAACAAAACTTCAGTGAACTTCAGCAGGTCCCACTGAATTAGTGTAAGGGCTTGGGGGCTGTTTGTGCAGATCTCTCTTTAAAGAGAAAATGTTACAGCTTAGTGTATTTTACTCTTACTTGTCCAGAATCACTATTAATTTCCAGTAGGCTTCGAGATACCTGTGCAGCAAAGCTGAGCCTACCAAACCAGGCACGCCTGAGGTGGGATGATGATTAGCAGGATTTTCCACTGCTGTTTCTCCTGTGCCCAGGATTTCTGGCAGCAGACAGGAGGCAGATGAAATACAGAGCTAGACTTGCATGCTGTGATCTCTCTGAGAGGCAGCTTGACTCCTAGATGTTCCCACTGTGCCTTCTCAGCTTTGCCTCGCATCAAAGGCTGGGGTCATCCCACTAGATGCTCTTGTTTGACAGTGGCTACAGATAGCCTGTGTTTTTCAGTGGATATGGTCCAGCCTGCAGCTTCATTCTCATCAAGTAAGCCTACTCACACACACACAAAAATTTAATTACCTTTCATTTCCCCTCAGATGCTGACACCTATTGCTTTTTGCTTACCTGAAAGCTGACATGGGCACAAGTGCCATTTACAGATATTTTTTCAGATCGCTGTGTTTTGCAGGGGGAAATTATTTATACAGTTATTCGCAACATCAGGAGATGGAGATCAGTCATGAGGACGTCTCTCCATGCCCTTTCCATAATGGCAGAGCAGGTCTCATTACCCTGTCACCACACCTAGAAGCTGTTGACCAGGTTTCAAAAGGTGTTAAAGTGTAAAACCCCAAAGCACCCAGGAGCCATATCAAAGAAAGTACTTAATGTCCAAAGTGAGAGCCAGAATTTATGTGCCATTAGTCAGGAATGGAGACAGTGAGCAGGCCTGATGCCAGGGAATGCATAATGCTCTCCTGCAGAAACAAAGAGTCATCGCTGTGAACATCACAGTTCAGGGAGGCTGGCAGAGGGACACAAATCACCCTAAAGCCAGTCACTATTGCAGTGAGCAGGACTTGCTGCCATTCCCTAGCAAAGAAAGCAAGGCTGCTACATAGGATGGGTGGTGATACAAACAAATCAAAGATGGGACAGGGATCTTGCAGGTTTTTTGCATTGATGTGCTTTCTTTTTTTAAAGTCTTCCACAGTGGAGGACAATCACTGGAATAAGGAGAGCTTTCAGATTGTGGTCTACTGCAAAGGGTCAAGTTGATTATTATTCTTTCTGTATACAGGCTCCCATAACCACCTTATCTTGCCAAGGGCCAGGGTTGCTTCATCCCTCCTTCCTGGAAAATGTTTAGAAACCTGACCCTGCTCAGATCATGAGAGGCTTGGAGCCCAGGTTACCTGTATGGCAGCTGCATGCTTGTGCATCCCTCTGCTGCTATCTCATAAGTGGCTGTACAGTGGCACTGCAGTATCACATGTTATCAGTCTTTTATTTGAGGGAGATGTTACCAGGTGTCCAACACATGGACAATAGCCATCTGATTACACCACTTTCTCCACACAAAGTCTGATGCACACATATGTAAGAGGAGAGAAGTTGCAATGGGGTGGTGCTCCATTAACCCAGCTGAACAGGGCAGGTAGTGATCCAGCTGCCAACTCCTCTGTGTTTTACAGTGGGTGATTTCAAGAGAGCTTTCCTCCTCAGCCGGGGAGGTAAAGCTGGAACCATTCCTTTGGCACAGAAAAATATTGCAACAGCTGTCTACCAGGAGAGAAGATAAACATTTGGGGGGAGAGCAGCTACTCCAACACACGTGGAGTTCATCAAACAGTCTGGGCTGTCCCTATTGTTTGTGAGCACTGGATGAGAACAAAGACAGATTGGGCTAGAAAGGGCCCCACACAGAGACATTCAGAACACATACAAAATAGGGCACTTTAATGTCTACACTGGACCACTGGATTTTGATATAATCAGAGGAATCTACTAGCTTGTATACATATATATGTATACGCACCTGAGGCCCAGATCAATTCCCATAACCGTTTCTTTTTCGTTGCACTTATCAAGAGATGGAACTGGTCCATTACAATTGAGGGAGGAGAAATCTTTGTACCATTGTCAGTCTTTCTCATTTGGTGTTCTTAGAGCTCTGGGTGGAGTTTCCCAGCTACAGTCAACACAGCATTTCCTTGAAGGTCTTGGAGCTGATTCAATATTGCTACCAGTCATAGAATCATCAAGGTTGGAAAGGACCTTTAAGATCATTGAGTCCAACCATGATGGTCTTTTAACAATACCACCCCTTGCTCAGGAAGCATGCTTTTGGGTGTCAAAGGTGAGTCTATTTAAAGGAAGAGAGCCAGCCTCCCTCCAGACTTACTACTTGGTTTTGTTCATAGATCTCTACCCAAAGACACTTACCAAAGATCCTAAATTCAGACAGAGCAGAGAGCAAAAGGCAAGCAAAGCCCAGGGGAAGAAACAAGTGGCCCACGTGAAAAAGGGAGACAGGACATCCAAGGGAAGGGCACAGGACATGGAACCCATGCAATAAGTAGCTTCATCCATTCCACTGAAGTGGTAGGGGAGAGGCTTGTTTTGTGATCTTCTTGACAATTTAATAATGGTTGTAGTCAAACACTCTTGTGAAGGCAGAGTGCGTGTAAGACTGGCAGGAGAGCTCAGCAGATGTATGTGTCCATGTTTAAAACCAGTCTCCAGAATGGTGAAACCTTGAGAAAGAAGACTTCAAACCTGGTTTCTGTCCAGCAACAAAGACATGTGGGTGGCACCACCTCCCTTAAGGCACAGTGTGTGTCAATGAGTGGAGCTTGTGAGAAAAGCCCACAGCTGACAAAATAGAAAATGGTTAGCTCCCCTTCTGCAAATGCTTTAGAGGTCTGAAGAGGCTGTCAACTCAGAGACCAGCCATACAGCTGAGTAAACATTGATGTATTTGCCTCTGGGTCAGACTAGGAGAGATGATGCATCAGGTTTATTCCAGGGCATTATTGAGATCACCCCAGAAGTGAGAAAGGATTTCTTTTCCTCCCAGGTATGATAGTAACAAAAAGCTGCAAGCTATCTGCAGGTCTTGTATCAGAACATATAGTGCTGAGACTTTGCACTTACACAGTATCGTGCACACAAAGATTTTAAAGTACTAAGCTGAATAGGCAAGGCAGTCTTGCTGCAGAGATAAAAATTAGGAATATGAAGGAGGCAAAGCAAATGATCTGGAGCCCCTTGTCCTGACAGAGGTGGAGTAGCAGCATTAGGCCAGGAGCCCGATTTAGTTTTCTTATTTCACTGGGACTACATACGTAGATTGCTCACATTTGGCAGAGGTGAGCAAGCTTTCTGCCTAGATTTGCAGGACATGACACAAAGGGAACATTTGCCTTCACAGGTGATTATACATCAACAAGTATATCACAGGCAGGCAACGAGGCATCAACAGTACCTCAGCACACAACTGAGCTGCAGTAATGGCAACTCTATATGGGACCTGCATGCCCAGAGCACAGGGTGGAGGGCACAGCAGGCTAGGTCCTAGAAGGGAAAGGTTTTAAGGGAAGAGTTGGACACTCCATGCATTCTGAGGGGGCACAAAGCAGGAACAAAGCAACCAAAACCAGTAATTTGCTAATAAAACATGGAAGAGTATTCCATCATTACTGTTGTTGCATCATTATTAGCAGATGCCTGGAAGTTTGACTAACATGACAGCTAATTATTATTATTACAGTGTTTAGACAGATTTTTAAAAGGCATCATGCAGGTGCCTCACTCCCATTCATTTCAGAGAGACTTAGGCAACAAGGACTTCGCTCATAGTCCAGCCTCAGCCTGGAATGTGGGAGGCTAGATATAGTGATCATCCCTTGGTGAATCTCTAGCCAGGAAAAAGCAAATGTAATTTTGCAGGTGGCCTGTTAAAATCTAGACCGGTTTGGAAAGACTCCTTAGACAAAACTAACCAATCTAATGCTACATCTTAGCCCTTGAAAACCATATTGTGAGAAAGCAGTCTCCACCTAGTGCTAAGCTCTGAACAGGAAAGATCATAGCATACCAGCAAAGGTGTGTTGTTCCTCCTCCCACTGTGATCAGATACATTAATCATTGAATCGTTTGGGTTGGAAGGGACCTTAAAGATCATCTAGTTCCAACCCTCCTGCCATGGGCAGAGACACCTTCCATTAGACCAGGTTGCTCAGAGCCCCATCCAACCTGCCCTTGAACACTGCCAGAAATGGGGCAGCTACAACTTCTCTGGGCAACCTATTCCAGTGCCTCACTATATAGAGAGGAAAAGAAGAAAACAGCAGTGAGAACATATCAGCATGATAAGACAGGGGTTACTTTAATGGAAAAAAAAATACATCTGCAAGGACTGGAAACCTGGGAAACAGTCTGTTACCATCAGCAGGAGAACTGAGTGTTTGACTCCTTCAGATGTCACCTTTGAAGGCACAAAAAGTGCTCTCTTGTGGGCTCTGCTACTATGGTCTCGAGTGAGCCATCAAAAAAACTTCTTTACAGGCCAGTCAGTAAGACTAATGTCTGGAAGGAGCCCTGAGAACATGCGGTCATCTGCATGTCCAAGCATACCCTGGGGTGTAGTAGAGCTGAGGACACCACCTACCTATAAGTTCACACTGTGTGGAGAGATGACAGGAATGCTTAGCCCATGCTTACACCACCAGCCACCTCCCATCTCCACTGATTAACTTAACATTATTCAAAAAGGAAACTCCAGAGTGATGAGCAGATTGCTATGCAGAAACCTGTAGGAAACAACAAAAAAGATCCATATAAACCCATTTCTAAAATAAAAAAGAAGGACCTGAAAACTATAAATAGATGTATTCCCCATGGGACTATTTTTTGCAAGCATGCATAGACAGCTCTGCATGGGGGAAGTTGAAGTGCCACAGGTAGGTGGACCTCCTTGCAAAGGGTGCTAGACTGAACCACCTTCTTCCAGTAACTTAAATGAGGACAGGCTTAACTGCAGAACACTTGCCAAGGAACAGCAATGGCCTGCTATTCCCAAAGGGCAAGCAAGCCAAGAGCCAGAGGAAATCCCAGCACAAGCAGTGCCCACAGTAACATAGTACAGGCCCACAAGACCTAAACACAGCAAGCAGGGACAGATTCTGGTACCAGGGTCCATCAACAGCCCCAAACACAGTAAGAAATAAACCAGGTTAAGACTCCCCACAAAACCAAAAAGGAAACAGAACTAGGACTGGAAATGGGCTCTAACATACACCTGAGGAACCCACAGAGGCGAAAAACTACCTACAGTGGAGGTCCACAGTCCATACTGGAAGCAGGGCCAAAGGTAGGGCTGCAGACAGAAATACCTGCAACACAGCTCAGGCAGAAGCTGAACAATGCTCAGTCCAGAGCTTCAATGGAGCCCTGGAGGCTGTGGGCAAGGGGTGGAGGCCCTAGGTAAGGTTGGTCGGTGCAATTAAGACCTTTTAGTGCCCTCAGGGCCATAACTATATTTTAGAGTTCAAATGTCACCACCAGCTGAGGAAGTGGATCGTAAAATGGTTGGGGTTGAAAGGGACCTTTAGATGTCATCTAGTCCAACCCCCCTGCAATGAGCAGGGACATCTTTAGAACAGGTTACTCAGAGCCTCATCAAGTCTGATTTTGAATGTCTCCAGAGATGGGGCCTCCACCACCTCCCTGGATGATAGAAACAGGTTAAATTGAACTTCTCCCACTACAACACTTACGCTGGCATTTCCTAATTCTTGTTTGTTTGATTGTTTTAATTCAACTTTTAGAATTTTAGTATGAACTTTCTTCATGGAAGTGTACTGACCTTGGTCTGGTGGACTCTTGGATTCAAATTTGAACAGTTAGCAAGAGAAACATCCCTGATCTCATTCCAGTTCCTTGCAGATTTTTGCCCCAAAAAATCATGCACATGCTTGGCAATTTCTAATTCACTTTGGGGATATCCAGTTTTAGATAGCTGAAAATAAACTAAGTCAAGAAGAAGCACATCACAAGGACTGGGATGCTTTTAAACTTGATACTCAGTTGACCTGTGTTTTCTTATTTTCCTGTCTCCTCAGTACCAATTCAGCAGTAATATCTTAAAGCCCTTCTGTACTTTTCCTCCCCTGCCAGATAAAATCTGGTAGTCAAACCTTCTGGATGCGGGGTTTGTCTGGTTAAGATAAATCCAGTGACACACAAGAACAAATGTGAGCTGATGAAACAAATACAACAGCTCAGGACTAGGGGCAGTAAAGCAAAATGACAGAGCCAAGAGATGGATTAACAATAAAATGGTCAAAATCTGTCTGAAACACCAGGAAAACATCTTCCTGGTTTTACTGGGACAGAATCATAGTCCTGCCATGGTCTGCAGGCCATTAGCAGTTTGGAGTCAGCTAGGGCAGCTGACCAGAGTCAGGTGTATCCCAGACCATAAATGTCACGCTCTGTATAGAGGGGGAATTTTGCTGAGGGGTTCTCCTGATTGGGGTCTCTTGCTCGTCTTCCTGAGGGGTGCCTTCCCATTTATTGTGACTGCTGTACATCTGCTGAGCTGAGTAGAACTTGGTTTACTTTATACTGGCATTGGTATTAGTTTGGCTGTTTCATTAAATCCATTTTAATTTCAGCCCATGAGTCTCCTTGCCTTTTCCCAATCCTCCTTCTTGTCTGAGGAGGTGTCATCAGGTGATAGAGCAACTGCTGTAGTTTAGCCCTGGATATGGGCTGGCAAAGTCCATTCAGCACCTGACAAGTAACCTAAAGCAGAGTTAATGTGTCAAAGGGGTGAGTTTTATGTGGTTGTTAATTACACCACCCCCAGCAACCCTGGTTTCTGATAGCACCTTAATGCTATCGATAGTATATGACGCATCACACTCCTGCCTACTCCCCTAACTTCTAGGACAGTGATGTAATACATCAGCCAAGTTAAATTGCTATACAGCCGTCTCCGGGCAGCCCACATACTTGCATCTGTGCTAGCTCATGGTTACTAATTGTCATTATTAGTGGCTGAAAAATGAACATGGGGGATCTTGGTCGGGGTCGGGGGGCAGGAGCTTTTCCAAATGACAATTTGACAAGGATCACTTTTCTTCAGGCATGTTGGAGG
>JANHGN010022765.1:35864-47558 GCA_024605025.1 Megaceryle maxima | reverse complement strand
TTGGGTGCTGGGGGGGGGGGGTGGGGGGGGGGGGGGGGGGGGGGGTGGTGGGCGGGGGGGGGGGGGGTGGGGGGGGGGGGTGGTGGGGGGGGGGGTGTGTTAGTGTGCAGTGACTCACTGTGTACACCTGTGAGCAAAACATCAGCAAACACAATTGAGACCAAACAAGGTTGCTAAATGATCAATTTAACTTAATCAAGACTTCATTATTCGTGGGGTTTTATTCTGGGTAATGTGGGAAGTTTTCTTTTGTGTGGTATAGTTCTGTCTACATTGACTCATCACACTCCAGGGCAAATGATCCTTAGCCCTAGTTTTAGCTATTATATTACTGCTATGTGGCTTGTTTGTTTTAGCTGTTCCTCAGTTCTTTGGCCCACACCCACAATCTGATCTTTCATTTGCATGTAGGCAGTGTCAGTCTCCAACTCTTTGTTCACTGTTGAACACAGAAGTCTAGGTAATGCTGGGACAAAGCTGAGAGGCATGAATTAAATTGAAACCTAAAGAAATTTGTCTTAACACTGCTGGTTAAAGTAAGCAAACTGAGCAAACAGTGGCCAAAATACCTGTGTATATAAACCATTTGAAAATAGCCAGAGGCACTACATGAAGGCAGGAGACCACCTTATAAAAGAGGCCTTTTATGCATATCTCACTGTAATATCATAACCCAATGATTTTTCTTGCTTCGAGCAAACCAGCATTTGGGAGTTTCTTAGAGATTGTTACTCCTCACTGTGCATAGTGAGCTTGATTCTCCGCTGCTTTGCTTTTTGTGGAGTTATTTAAGCCTGGACTAAGCTATGCAATCCCTCCTCTCTAGGAGGGTGATGTAGAATTATAAATATTCAACATGAGACAGAGTGGTTTAGAAATAAATTTTTGGCTCGTGACAGCAGCTCTCAAACTGAGACCCACAGCACTGAAACATTCTTTCCTACCAGCTGAGCAGGACTCATCTTTCCAACTAACACTGGTCTTTTGCCTCATTTGTAGAAACCAGCATATATCAAGTGGAAAGGCAAATATAGGAAATAATTCCCTGATGTTACTCTCCTGTTAGTTCTACATGTAACTGTTGGATCTTTAGCAAAACTGAGCTGTGGCTGGGCTGGGAAGAGAAGGTTATCTGTGCTATGATGAACAGGAGACGAGGTCTCCACAAGTCACTCCAATGAGTCTACACCAAGGAAAAGACTGGAAGAATGCAAGGGCTTTGATGTTTGTCCTACAAGCAAATAGCCCTTAGCACTCTGCGTGATGGCAGAAACCCATCTCATTTTTTTTTCCTGTTCAAACTCAAAGCAGAAGGGAGATAAAGGAATGGGTTACATCCCGGCAAAGAAGTCAGGAACAAACATCCTTTCAAAGTACAGAAGTAACATAGACCAAAACGTGATGAGTAGGTGCAATTTATTTCTTGTGGTGAGCACAGGCTCTGGGGGCCTGCACTGCACACCGCCTTGCACTTTGGCAGACAATGAAGAAATCAATTCCAAGCTTCCTTCACAGACATTTTCCACATCTTGCCTATTTTCAGCCCTGACCCTGCCCTTTGAGGCCCTCACTGGGACCTGAAGGTGAAGCAGTTCATGTTACAGTTGTGAACATACTCGAATATGGCCTTTAGACCCGTTCAGATGCTAGTGAGAAAGGGGTTAATCTGTTCCCAGGCTGGAGTAGTCTGCAGGCAGGGATTTGCAAGGCGGTAGGGGCTGTACCAGATGTGAGGGAACTGATTAACTCACCGAATGCCCCCGTGCCACAGAGGAGCTATAGATAATTGGTACCTTATTTTAGCAGGGAACAGTTTTTAGAATGGGTTCTATAATTAAGAATTTAGATTAAATCTACCCTGATTTGGAAGACAGAAGCAGAGAAAACAGCTCTATCTGATTTCATAGTGGTCTGGGCTTTATCCTTTCTTGAAGCCGAGGGCAGAAAACCTTAAGGAAACCAGACATCTCTGTTATGGAGTCATCTTCATTTTGTTGGAGGCAAACAGAAGCTTTTCCTACCCTGAAACGGTGTGAATTCTGATAAGTGCTTATTTTTAAAAGGAATGATTCATAGATACTTATTTTTATTTAAGAATTAATTGTTTTCTGGGGGATTTAAATCTTCCTTGACAGTGTTTGTAACTTGAAATGCCACAAAGCAGGGCTGTCACATAGCAAATGGAAGCTAAGACTGACGAGAAAAGAAACTGGCTATTCTTGTTCGGCTGTGGGGATGGAAAGGAGCCACAGACAGCAGGCAAACAGAGCCACGTGAAACGCTGCTAGAAGCAACCTCAAGAGGTCACCTCTGTTGCTAGGCAGGATTTGCTAACACAAGCAAAGAAAAGAAAATTAGCCTTGGAAAGCAATTTCAGCTTTAATAATTCAGCCTGGTGCTGACATTGAGACACGGATTTGATCTTTAGATGCTGGGTTATATTGTGGATGTAACCTTCCCCCTTACTTTTCCTCTTCTAGCCCAATTTGCTTTGATTTGGGAATGATTCTCAGCCCCAGCTCATGGTTGACATTGTCTGGAGTCAGCAACCATGCTGGTGGCCCCTATCATGATCCCACCAGTGGAACTAAACCACCTGGGTCAAAAGGCCTAGTGTGGAGAGCCCTCTAGGGAGACAGCATTTTTTAATTAACTGGCAGAAAATGTTGTTGAGGAATGATTGCCAGTTCCATCTGAGGGGAGCAATCCCAGCTACACGCTGGGATAATTTCAGTTACCTGTACAGTGGAAAAATCTCAGTGTTAGCCTTTTTTTTTTTTTTTTCCCTCTGAGGAACTAAAAATATGCTCTTTTGAAAACACAGAGTGATACTGGTTTGGAATGGGAAAGGGAAGAAGCAAAGAAATCTGGGACCTACATGGAGGGTGCACTGACAAATTTGTGAAGTGTTTTCAGTGATATCGGTTTGCAGGGAATACTGGGTTCTCAAAAGCATCATCATCTGTCCCATATGTAATTATTTGAGTGGATTAGTCACTATTGGCTCTGGCAGGGCTTTTCATTTGGTTTCCAATAAGAGGATGCAATCTCTAGTCCCATCAAATTTGTTTGTGGCACACTGTCTGGAAAAAAAAAAAAGTCCATGAGGACAGCTTGTCTTCTAGACAAGGGAACAGAAGAATACTGAGTGGTATTTTGGGTGGACAAAAAGAGAGCTGCCTGTTCACATTAGCCTTGAACTGTTTTGTTTGAGTTTGGTTTTTTTCATGGTTGGTTTGGGTTTGTTGGGTTGGTTTTTTTTTGGTACTGTGAGAAGCTCCTCACTGTACATGAAAATGTGAAAATCTTTTGGAAAAAACACAAAACATTTCCAGTGTCTTGGGTTATGGGGTCCTTATATCAAACAGTAGTGGCTTGCATTGGGCTAGTGAGGTGGATCCTACATTGCCAGCTCAAACTTTGCTGTCATAGAGCAGGACTGGTGACTGCCTGCCACAAAAACATCAGGCTGCCAACTTAAACCAGCTCAAGAGCTGCACCAAGGCCTGAAGAACTGTCTTACCAGCTGGGTGGCCTGGGGAGCAGGGCTTGGTAACCTCGTTAGTTGTACCAGTGAAAATCATCCCAACTCAAGACTCACTGTACAAAGAGAAAATAAATGTTGTCTTAAAGAAACACGATCAGAAGCAGTGTCTGAGGGAGAGGGCTTGGAGTCTGAGACTGTTTGATCATAAATCTTGGAAAACCCTGAAGAAGTCTTGCACTCAGATACAAATTTGGTGACTCTCATTCACAATTCCAGCAGATATTTATCTAAATGCCATCAACTGCTGCTCACAAAGGGGTCAACAGGTACAGAAGTCACTGAGGTATCTCTTACCAAGAGCTGGGTTTTAACCATTTCAAAGTGTAATTGCACTTTGCACCACACAGTAAACTGTTCTTGGTTACTCAGTTACTTTTTCATGGTCCCACTTTTCTGAAGGATGATATGCAGATCCTTCAAATGCAATGAAATATACTGGCACATATAATCCATGTTGAGTCCCAGAAGAAGTGCTGGGAAACAGGATTTAGAGACAAGCTCTGATCATACTGCATTTGCTGACCATGTGCTGGAATATTTTCTTTCAGACTGGGCTCCAGCAGTAGCTTGGATTTGTAGGCATAGAAATGGAAACAACACAGACTGGGAGTAAACAGCATTCAAGAATCATGCTGAGATCTACCATCCTTTATTTCAGAGAGGGAAGCAAAAGGAAGTTAAAAAGAGAGAATGGGATAGCAGTAGATCACATCAGAGGTTATAGGGTGAGCCGCAGTTCTCGGCATCCCATCAAAGAGGAGTTTAAAGGCGGAATTTGAAAGAGGATAATTTACAGATGTTTATAGGGAAGATGAAATGATGGTGGCTGTAAGAAGGAATACTCCATGGAACTGGCTGGTTGCCAGATGCCAAGATGCCATCATCAAGTGACTTATGATGAATAACATAGACCAGGGTGATGCCAAAGTTTGTATTGCTTCCACATGCATGCAGGAGATAGTGAACCAAGTTGCCTTAGCCCTTCAGCTGGTGACAAGACTGCTCCTGCCTGTTCCAGTGAGGATGAGCCACTCACTGCTGTGCTGTGTCGTTCCTCACCTCCAATTGGCCCACCAAAACTAACTCTGCCTGAAACTGGAAGGCAGCTGTAGTGGGGACAGGGACAGGTATGGATGCTGCAGATCAAGTACGTGTATTAGTCACTGCAGGGACCAAGCAGCCAGGATACTGTTTCCAGGGAGCCAGAGGCGCAGCTGTTTTGAAGGACCCTCTTAAAACCTGGATTCCTTGGTGTAACACATGTTGTGCAGAAGTTTGTAACTCTTAAGCCTGAGCCTAGTTTTTATTGAAAGGGAAGCCCAACCTGCTCCAAAATGTGCCCCCTGACTATCTTGATTGCCTCTCTCTTCCAGCAGTTACCACCCACAGATACACCCCTCTCCCTTTTCCTCTCCCACCGAGTCCACTTCACTTTAAAAGCTGCTGTGAACCTGGGAACTTTCTCTACCTACAGCCCTCTGACTGACCAACCTTCTCTGCTTCACTCCAAAGGCCAGATTCTGTTGGTGAATCTGCATGGTTTAGGGTCTGGTAGGAGCTAAGACCCAGAGGGAAGCCCAAGCTGCTTTGGGTCAGTGAGATATTACTTTAGATTCCTCTCTTTATTACATTTTGCAGGGATATTGTGATGAATGTATTGCATAATTAATTATATTATAAATATTTATGATTGCTGGAAACCTGTGGTGCTTGTTACGTGTGTGCAGTGATTGACTACAACATAGTCCACAGTTGTTTTCCAGCTACAACTGAGTTACCATCTCTCAGACATGATCCCTGAGTGTGATGGAGAAGCAGACCAGCAGGGATATTCAGGGCTGGAGTCAGATCCAGTGAGGATGCTGGGGAAGGAGGAGAGGAGATGGTCCACCACATAACAAGATGTGTCCTGTATCAGAGTTGTGGACAATGCCACCAGAGTTTGTGGAGGAGAGCAGTTCAGTTGCTATAGCTAGGAGTGGTGGATATGGCAATATTTCATAGGGCTTTGAAGCCAAAAGAGACATGAGGCTGTAGCAAGCAGTTGCTGTGCATATGTGAGTCCATGTTTCCAAGAAGGACAGTTTAGTCTGGTTTTCTAAGGAAACAAAGCTTATGCTTTCACACTGTTTGTCCAACTGTTTCCCCTTTGGTTGTTCCCTAGCAAATCTGGAACCCATTGGCCAAGGTCAGCCAAATTTGACAGTGGGACAGCGGGTGCTTCCCTCTGCGGAGAGATGGGTGGCCTGATATAAGGCAGGGATAACACAGCTCTTTAATTGAGAAAGGCAGCAGCCAACTGGACATGAGCACCAGCTGGCCTGTCAGCCCACGCTTGGCTCTGGGTCCACCACAACATGTGCCCAGCCACGGAGGTTGGGTAAGACCTTGGCTTCCAGTGGGTACAAACTGTGCCTGGTGGGGAGTTTCCTTCCTAACAGTTGCAGTAATCAGCTTAACCCTGTAAGATGACATCTGATAAGCTTGAACTCTCTAAGAAAATATGTCATGGTTATTTTGTGTTTGGGTGATTAAAAGTATCCTGATAGGAGATGATATATTATTAAAACCCTAATTTTCTCAAGAAACTGTATTTTGATCTGACAGTATTTTGAAGAAAGCCCTTGAGGAATGTCTTTTTGCAAAGCAGTCATGATTGTTATTATGAACACATACCCCTATCAGTCCTGCTGTCTGACCTTGTGCCATCAGATAAGCAGGCTTAGCCTTCAGATGTCTGTAGGGATTACTTCATGTCTGTCCATAACGATGACTGGGATAAAGTGATCTTTCCTGCAGATACAGTTGAGCCTGTAGGAAGTTACTGCTCACTCATGTGTTAACCTCTGACACAAGCAGGTGACCAAAGACAAGCAGTCTGCAGCTAGCCTGTGCTAGTGAGCTATAAATAAAGAGGACCCTGGAGCTACAGTGGCCTGTGCTCTGCTGCAGGTAAATATTTGTCCATGGATGTTTAGTGAGAGCAGGTTGCATTCAGATATATGGCTGACCGCAAATGCCCATGGCAGGCTGCAATAAAAATGCTTTGGTAGCAGCAGCTGCCACAAGGTCTTAAGACTCCCCTGAAAAAAAAAAAAAAAAAAAAAAAAGGAAAGAAGTCCAGTTCATTTTCTCAACGACATATTGTTGACACAGAAAGTTAGTATTTGATACCAGAGACTTGGATAATGAAGAAGACACCTCAGGACATCACCAACCTCCACCTCCTAGGCTAACGCAGGAGCAAGTACTTCTAGATCATCCTACACATATTCTAAATGTCTCAAATGGCAAATATTCCACAGTTTTCCTAGTAAAATGCAGTATTTGTGATACATTTTCTTTCTAGTAGGTATCCCATTATCATTCTCTGATCTGCATCTTCCCTGAAGTGCATCCAGCCTCCGACTTTGATTGCAACTGGCTGAGCTCTCAGGAGCTGCTCTCTTATGTCCCAGTGATCCTTTTACAGGGTTTTAAGTGTGACAGCCTCAATGGTTTTGAATATCCCATTTCCCTAATACATTCAGGATGGGGATCACTCCTGATTCCAGCTATTTATAGATTTCTGACATGCTAATATAAAGCTAGAGAGCAGAGAGGCTACGGTGACGACCAGTTTTGAGAGAACTCCACTTCCAGCCTCCTGGCAATACCCCTGAGTTTTTGCATAGCCGTGGTAGACTGACTGATTTACCCACTTCACCCGTGCTTCTTTCTGTTTCTCTGCTTCCTTCTGTTCTGTCCCTGCTTCTTCCTCTGCTTTTTTTCTGTTCTGGTAAGTAGTAATGAAAACGAGTGCAGAGTGAGTGTACCCCAATAGCAGTTGAATGTCCAGTACCAATTTATTCTCTCCCCAAGCATCTGGGGTTTTTTTGCCACTCTTTGGGACAGGATAGCAGGTTATATGGTTTGCCATAGCACAGTAATTTTTATGTCCAATGAGTGAGTTTGTTTGACTTGGAATAGGCAAAGCCTTCATAGTTTGGGTAGAAACATGAGACCCCATCTAAGAGGCTACTCAAAAAAAATAGTCTGTTGTGGCACATTTGACAGAGAGAGTGGGGATCAGTTGGGTAGGATGCTATGCAAAGGCAGAGAGGGCAAAGAGTATAGCACTGAGGAGGACAAAAGGGGTGACCACACTACTCTGCACCATCACCACCTGCTGCCACTGCTTTGCAAACTCCTCTGTCAGCAGCACCAAACCCACATGTCTTATCTTTGCCTCTGAGGCCTTTTGTGGCCTCTTTTGATACAATGCAGATGGCTCCATTTAGCAAAGGACAGCAGTCTTATTGACTAGATGTTCTTTCCACTCTGCACCATGCAGCAAAGGAACTCCTCCATTTAAACACCATGACATCACATTCAAGGGCATCCTACAAATTCTTTCCTAAATTCTTCTGTCATAAGCTCTGTGGAAATCTCAGTGAGAATTAGACCAGTGGCATGTGCTAAACATGCTGCCAGGCATGTAACTCAGCTTTGACCCACTACTTTGAGCATGGCTGACCTGGGAGGTAGCATCTCTGTTGTCTTATGTCTTACATTGGGTTGGGCTGCTGGCACATGGGCCACCTTTCTCTTCTATCTTTGTACAGTGGGTATCTCAGTACAAAACTGGGGCTCTGAGCTGAGATGCAGATAATAGATAATAAGCAAGTTGGTTAGAGCAAAATGGAGAATGAGTATCAGTCCTTTTCATGTCAAAAAGCTCTTGAAGCTTTGTTAATACAATTTCAGCATTATCCTCTGTGAAACAATTTTGCTTAACAAAGATGACCCACCAGACTTTTCCCATTTCTAATTTTAGTGTGGTTTTATAAAATGGATACATTTGGCATGTCATCTGGAAACATTAACCAGGGAGGTTAAAGGGGTGAGGCTCTTGGTTTTAAAGCATCCATTTAGTGGATGGATAAATGAATTGACTAAGTGCTAGCACATTTGTCATAGGGCTATTATACATGATTTTTTTCTGGGCTGGTTATAAGCTATTGGTTAATGGGGTAGAATTAGATTTTTACAGAACTCTGTGCAGATAATTTTCTTGGAAAACATTTTGAAGAGTCTGCCTGTCCAGAATATGAGATGTGATGTTCCACTGCTGTCTGATTGATTGCTCCTCAAACAGCAGGACTGCAGCTGCAAGTGGTAGCCTGTGGCTCCTCCATTAAAGTTTCTGTGCTAGCACAGGAGAGCTGTAATAAAGAGAAATGACACATTAATGTAGAAGCAGGCTCAAAGCCCTCAGATCTGAGCATCATGGGACATTAATGAAATCTAACATTTGATCTAGAGCAGGGCTACTTGGCCTGAGGAACCTCAGGTCCAAAATCATCACATCTTCAAATTCTGGGTGCAGGCTGTTTAACTTGAGCACATCCATCCTCATGAGATTAATCCAAATAAAGAATAATACCAAAGAAACTCACAGCAGGACCTCAGAGAAAAGTGGAGTCATCTCAAATAATATGAATACTACATAATATAAAACCTGTCTGGACAAAACGCTGTCAAATATGCTAGAAGCTCTCCTGCACCAGTGGAGGCAGAGGCAGGGAGAGATTCCCCATTTTCCCTGTAGTTTCCTATAAATGTTCTTCTCTGAAAAGCTCCCTGCCTTTCCCATGTTCTGACATCTCATTCAGTCAGGCAGAGGAAAGTACATCAGGAAAGCTCTGGGATGTTCCAGGCTTATTAAGTATTTAATCTCCAGGACATTGTTATCTGAAGTCAGTTGAGAAACTTCAGACAGAAATAGGTCCCATCCTAACAGAAAGTAAAGGGAGCACATGATATCTTTGAGTTGCTAGTTGACAGGAGTCTATGAAATCACCACAAAGAAATTACAGACAAGCTTTTTTCATCCCCAAGAGTGAGGCCGAAGGATGGATAAACCACAGAAATCTCCCACAGAAGATGAGGGGCAACTCCCTTTAAGATTAACAGAGCTTATTTGCCTCAGCAGGATGTCTCTGGGAGGGTGATGTTATTCCTTTTGTACATATCTCCTTTGATGCCTTCTTTTTTATTAAAAAAAAACCCGGTCTTCTGTTTCCACTGTATATCGACCTTACGTATGTTCATTTCCAAGGTCTTCATATCATCCTGTTTTGCTGTTTTTCCCTCCCTTGTTGTACTTTCCTCAGCAAACAGAGTCCCATGATGCTCTCAGTGGCTGTGAGGAGCTCCCCTGGCACACCCCTGGATCTCACTTGCTATTCTCTTATGAAATCCTACTCAGGAAGCTCAAATACTTAAACAAAAGTTGGCAGTGTGTAGGCTGACATGTGTTGCTCTCATGTTCTCTTTTCTGGTAGGTCCTGCTTTTAGACCCCAGCCAGAGTGTGCTTAGGAGTTTTCTTTGCCTTGGAGACATTCTGGGAGGTGTGTTGACCTTTTTGCTCTGAGGCCATGTTTCAGCTAGCACAAGAGGGTTGGGTACTCCAGTTAGTAACCTTGTATTTTATAATCATAATGCTAATACTGTGAATAGAGAGCTGCTTTAGGACTATGGCTTGGCAAGTTAATTCATGCTGAACTGGAAGTGCACCGGGGCCTAAAATAGCCTTTGAATGCCCCACCAGGGGAGGCTGAGGCAACAGGCACCCACCTTCCCAGTAGGTGCTCATTTATTTCTCACACAGCTACTGTTGGAGGTCAGGGACTATTTATTGGAACATGATGTGACTGCATCACTTCTGTCAGAATACAAACGAAGAACAGTGTCATCCCAGTGGCACTGAGCATGGTCCTTTTAATGAGGTGCATAAATAACAGACTGTCTCACTGGAAACCTGTAATGGTGTCAGGACAAAACAGGTAATAATAAGCAGAGCTGCCTCCATCTATCATATTAGATATATCATCTCTCTAGATTTTGTCTCAGCAAGCCCCCACCACTTTTTGGGGGTCCTGTAAAATGCAAGCATTCAGTTTTGAAACAGACACTCATAGAATCATGGAAACGTTGGTTGGAAGTCCCCTCTGCAGGTCTCCTGGTGAAAATATCTTCTCCAAAGTCCATCCAGGGCCTACCAAACAGTGAACTGTGGCTACCACCTCTTGTATTGTCTGCCACTGCTGAGAAGTATCTGCTCTTTTTGTATCTCTCTGTTGGGTGGTTGTAGGCCATTCATCTCTCAGACATCTCTTTCCAGCTTAAGCCAACCCAGCTCCCTCCCCACCCCTCTGCAGGGGTACGTCCTGTGGGCCTCTGAAAACACAAGCAGCCCCCACTGGGCCCTGCTGGTTTCCACACATTTCCCTTGACCTATGAAGGGGAGCTGAGGCTGGACAGAGCAACCCAGGTGTGGTCTCACCACCACCAAGCAGTCCAGAATAAAAAACTTCTCTCAGCCTTCTGCCCAGCATCTTACAGGCTTTCTGAGTGAGGAGATGATGTCAAAAGCCCTTTTTCTCCATAAACGTGTCCAGTTGCTTTTTGAACCTCTGCAAAGGTTTGCATCTACAATCTCTTTATCTCTTTTGGGAAGGAGTTTTACTCCTTTTTTTTTCCTTTTTTGTCTTGCACACTGCATGAAGGAACACTTCCTTCTGCTTGTGGAGAGCTTGCTAGTTACTAGTTTCATTTCTTGTTCTTGTGCCAAGAAGCACAATGAACCATTGTATAGTATTTATTGTCCCCCTGCCCTTCATGATTTTATAGGTCTTTAAAGAAACAAGAACAAAAGAGAGGACAAAAATACGCAAATAAGACAAATGTTATAGTTTGCTTTTCTGTCCCTTTGTCCCTGCAGCATGTGACTCTTCATTTGACTGTCAGCTTTACAGACTCTCCCCATCTTCAGTTCTTTTCTCCTAGGTTTTTATGGCAGACTACCAGTAAACAGCAACTAGGAGTGACTGAAGCTATAAATGACTATTTTTCTGCTCATTTACCTGCATTGTTCTGGCAATTGCTTAATGGTAAACATATCACAAGTATCACAGGGTGTCAGGGGTTGGAAGGGACCTTGGAGATCTTTGAGTACAACCCCCTGCCAGAGCAGGACCATACAATCCAGCACAGGTCACACAGGAACACATCCAGGCAGGTTTTGAAAAATCTCCAGAGAAGGAGACTCCACAACCTCTCCGGGGAGCCCGTTCCAGTGCTCTGGGACCCTTACAGTAAAGAA
>JANHGN010022765.1:21654-35764 GCA_024605025.1 Megaceryle maxima | reverse complement strand
ATCACAGGGCACGAGTGAGAAGAGGCTGTCCCTTTCCTCCTGACACTCAGCCCTCATATATTTATAAACATTTATCAGATCACCTCTCAGTCTTCTCCAGACTAAAGAGCCCCAGGTGTCTCAGCCTTTCCTCACAGGGCATGCGTTCCAGTCCCTTCATCATCCTTGTAGCCCTCCGTTGGACTCTCTCGAGCAGATCCCTGTCTCTCTTGAACCGGGGAGCCTGGAACTGGACTCAATACTCCAGGTGAAGTCTCACCAGTGCAGAGTAGAGGGGGAGCAGAACCTCCCTCGATCTGCTGGACACACTCTTCTTAATGCACCCAGGATACCATTGGCCTTCCTGACCACAAGGGCACATTGCTGTTCCATGGAGAACTTGTTGTCTACCAGGACTCCTAAGTTCTTCTCCACAGGGCTGCTCTCCAGCAGATCACCTCTCAGTCTGTACTGGTGATGATTTACTGACATGCTTTAGACAGCAATGTTCACAAGTTTAATTCCCTACCTTTGAAAGACAGGCTAATACAATTTTCCTCTGTGTTCATCCAGGCCACAGAGTCAAGAACAGCCACAGGCAGAGGTGCTATCAAGACCCAGAGCTGGATTATCATCTGAATTTCATTAGAATTATGAATAGTGCTGCCAATGAAGTTGACTGAGGAAAAAAAAACAATGTAATATGTTAAAGAGCTGCAAAAGAGAGCTGTAATACTTTCTGAAAGGTTGTTTTGGCTTCTTGCTCTGCTAATCTGGTGTTTGTGTTTATGAGGACAGTCTGTATGCATCCTCAAGCAACAGTTTTAATGTCTGGTCAACATATGGTGTTTAAGTGGTTTAGAAGTCACCGATCTTGCAGGCAGTTTGTCATTCAGCAAAGAACATGGCCCAAAGCGAAGGTGAGAATCTGCAGGTTAGGAACAACCAGCTGAACCCTACAAAAGTTCACCCTGATCTCAAGAGGAACTTTGCTAGAGCGAGATTCAGGCTGTGTCTAAGGCAGTGCTGCACTTCTAAGCCATCTATCTGAATCTGACAGAAGCAAGAAGCCTCTCAATCTTCAGGACCTGTTAATTCAAGACCCACTAGAAAATAAGTTGATCATAGCCATGTGAGTGGGAAAACTGACGTGGAGTATAGCTGGTGATGCCCTGCTAATACTGAAATTAAGGGTTTCCACTCCTCCCTCTTTTGACTGAGTTACCCTGAGCCTATTGCTCGTGGAGGACAGTTTGTCCTGTGAGCAAGAGATGATGATGCAGAAAGGACAACCAGCCTCTGTACTGGAAGTGGAATTACTATGGGGCTGATAGTTATCCTTGCCAGGCACTTTTCCCATGCCTTTTAGCCTATCCAAATCAAACTAAACTGCATATTTTGGGGCTGTGAGGTTAAAGGTGATCTCTATTTAATGCAGAGGTGTGCTGATAGGGAGGCAGTCTTGACTATGAGAGCCATCTCATATGAGTCCCTCATCTCTATAGTCCCTAGGGCTGCATACAGAGGTGGACACAACCCTGCAAAAGAGGCTGGAGGAGACACGAGGCAGCAGCCAGAAATCCTCAGTATGATCCTTTGGACCGATTGAGTGCACATTGCTGTTGGGGCGATGCTTGGGCTACGGTTTAGAGAAACGAGCTGCTTGTGCAATAGGTGGTAATTCGTAAGGGGAGTTGGATCTTCACTTCTCTTCCCTAATGCTTTAGTGGAGTCTCTCCTCTTAAAATTATTGAATGGCACCACCTTGTGGGTGCTTGAAGGCCATGAGACTTTTCCGTCTTTTTTTTTCCCATGTGTTGGCTCTGCAGGGGTACATTTGAATAGTGAGGTGTGCGCTGCTTGTCAAAGACTAGGCAGTCATCAAGAACAGGTTTTCTGCTTGCTTTCTTCCACCTGACAGAAACCAATTTTAGCACTTAGTGGTTGAATTTCATGGCTTAACTGATTTTTGCCTTTGCTAGTGGTCTTACCTGAAACTGTGAACAAATTAAATAATTGAAGTTGTCAATTATAAAGGAAATGCAGAGGAAAAACTCTGAAATAAACATTACAGGTCATCAGTCTACATGCAGTGTCCTCTTTCTAAGATGTGAAATGCATGTCAAACAGTTTATGCATCACAAAATTCACTAAACTCATGGAAGGTGTAACAGGAGAATTTACCATATGTATTGTTGTGTTTGCCTTTAGGGAGTACCCTGGGAATGACAGCACACATTCTTAACTACAGAGTTTCTGGGAAGCATCAGACATATGTTCATGAATAGAACAACAGCCTGTGTACAACGAGTCCAAGACTTCCCAGAAGGCACTGGCTGCCTGGTGTGTATTTTAGACAGCAATAGGATGCATGTTATAATGGGGATGCAGGAACCCAGGATGCAAAATAGCCATTGATGAGAGAGTCAGTGTGACTATAAAGTATGGAGTATCGATTTTTTTTTGGTCAAGTGGGATTATCACACATCTGTAAGTCCCAGACAACATAGCAGCTCCTTGAAAGATACCCAGATATGATTTTTCAGGGGAAAAGAGATGACTCCCTGACAAAAAGAACATATCGTAACCTAGACTAAATCAAGATAATGAAACAGAATCTTAAGCATATTATAGGCAGGTGAGCAGACAAATTCATCTACTTCTATTGCCTGTGGTGAGAAACGCAATAAAAACATAAATAAACTGTTAAACTGCCAATTAAATTTTGCAAGCCTGCTTCTCAAACTCAATTTCATTTTGCTTTCACAGTGCTGCCCACGCAGCTATGTGCCCACCAGTGTTTTTCTAGGCCTAGTTACAAAGGCAGGTTGTGCTGGGTGGAAGGTTGTGGCAGAGGCATGCTGAGAACCCATTGGCAGAACAAAGTGGTCAAAGACATGTGGTCCACTTAGTGAGAAGGGTGTCAGGAAATGGGGTGAGGAAAGCTTGGCAGAGGACTAGAGAGGTTTCTGAGAGCAGGCATCAGGATAGGAGCAAGGAGGCATAAGGCCAGTCAAAGCAAGGCTCTGGTCATCTTCCTGTCCCTCACCATCTTCCTGTTGTCTGCAGGCAGGGGGTGGCTTACTGCATGTTACCAATAACCTCCGTCATTCCCCAGAATCACACCATCTTAGGTGTTGCAAGAGCACAGAATGAAAGACAGCTGCATTCCCAGAGAGCCCACGGTATGATAACAGACCAAGATGTACAGAGAGGAAAGAGTCTGCCATGAAAACAGTTGGGTGGTGTGAGAGGCAGTAATGTCAGCACATCAGCAGTCTGACCTCTGGGGAGTCCTTTTTCCAGCCATGACAGCAAAAGAGTTTAAAGCAGGGATCTGGAATGGAAAAATGAGCCAGTCTTAGAGATATTGATGAGGACTTCCTCTTCACTGTCCCAGATGTCTGGGGGAGAAAAGATGAAGATGCTTGCTTGAAAATTTGGAAAACTGATGGCAACAGTGACCTCCCTGGATCAATTGAAGATGGATATCGATATCCAGCTGTTAATGGCAGCAGTGGGAAGGATAGGGATTTACAGACTGAGAAGAGGAGCAGTGAATGTTTTCAACCTCAACAAAACGGAGTGAGGGAGCCCCTCTAGAGGGAGGATCCAAGAAAGGCAACTGCAGCCATCAGTTGGGAAAATTATTCCTATGGCAGCATTCAGGATGGTCACAAACATGAATCAAGATTGTCCCAAGAAATGGGCAGCATAGCATAATTTATATTATGTAAAGCAAAAGAAAAGGAGAAAAAAATCCAACAGTTTTTGCCAAGATGATGGCAAGAAAAGTCTTTCCTGACTTGATATCTAGCAATGGAGTCAAGCTTGAGTGTGTAAGCAGAACACACTGATCGTGCACACAAGAGACTTTAACTCTGGTAGAAATAGCAGTGTATTTCACACTCTTTTAGGCCAGACTCCAGAACTCAGTGTTCCTTAACCAGGTGCTAGGGCAGGTCATGGAGATGCTGATATGCTCATATTAAAATATTGGCCCTACCTCTTGTGTGAATCCAAGGTAGCAAGGAAGATCTGTAGCTTGTTCAAAATATTAATGCTATGGCAAGGGAAGAAACATTGACTGCCTCTGTTTTGGGGGGAAATTGCTAATTATGTGTCTACCTCAGTTTCCAATTTGTAAAGTGAGAGGTGAATAGTAAATCTTCACTCTTTATAAAAAGAGTTCCATGGCAAAAATCATGAAAGCTCTGAAATGCCAAGGAATCAGATTTGTTTCTGGCCCTGATATATAGTTACACCAATTTTTTTACAGATTCTGTTTTAGCACCGAGCTACCAAATAGGAGAGTGGATGTGTGGGGAGAGGATGGCTCCAACTGCAGAGCAGCGTTGCTCATGACAGTGCCCTTCTCCTGTAGGAGCCATGGCTGTCGGGAAGACAATGCCTCTGCTTGATGAAGAGAAGTCACGACTTTCACAGATGAGGAAGATAATGCATATTAGCCATCTGTAATAGTGTAACACTTTCAATTTTATGATGCAGCATCACATTCAATATTTCTACCAATTTATGTAGTGTTTTTAGGGCTGTATTTGACAGGCTTTAATGTAAACATGGCATTGCTGGCACACGGACAGCTTTTTTTTTTTTGGCATTGCTTTTACGGTGTCTTTACATAGAATGAGTTGATATAGGAATCGTGTAATTTAAGATTTTTTACTTTGAGCAGATGCGGCCCCTCAGTGTAAGCCTGAGAACAGTTGGGGTGATGCTGGGATTTTAATTACAAACCTCCGAGCCAACAGTTTCAAATCTGGGTTAAAGTTAGATGCCTGTCTCCATGATAGGTGGCCTCATTTTGAGAAGGACTGAGTCCTGACAACTGGAGCTTGGCTCGGAGAATGAATTCCTGTTCCACAGATATTTTCAGATTCCAGATCTAAATTTCCAAATTCAAATATCATTTAGAGATGAACAACATTTCATCGTGCCAACATCAAGACTCTTGGATATCCCTAGCTACTGTCAGTGTTTAGCCAGGCTGCTGGAAGAACAAGGAGTCCCAGCTCTGTTGTCACCTGCCTGACCAAGCTATGGGGTTGCAGGAGTTGAAGGCTGGCTGGGAGACTTACTCCAGGGCCTGCGTGGTTCCCGAGTGCTCTGGTGCTCAGGGGACAAGCCAGTCTGTGTGCCTGTGGACTGTCCTCAGGGCTTAGCATGGCAGGGTTGTGCTAGAGGATCCCTGGGCTCCTGGAAAGAGAAAAAAGTCCAAGTCACATATTCCTGGTAGCTGTATGCCTGGAGGCATGAAACTCAGCACTGGGAGAGGTGGCAGTCATCACTGGGTAGATACCTGGTGTTATCTGGATGCCTGGAGGAGTGTGAAATGGGGCGGAGACCTCATGGTCCCAGTCCCCCATTTCCTTTGCCCTAAACAAAAGGATCCACTACCTCCACCCATGCAGGTGTGAATTAACGGACTCTGTGGCATTAACATAAGTGATAAGATGGTCTATAGTCATCCCCACCTGCACGTATACCCCGGTGATGTAATGTAAAATATTCAAGTATAAATATCACCCCAATTTTGGCCCAAAAATCAGGACAGGATCAACTTGGAACCGACGTCTGGATGGATTGACAAATTCTCTTCTTCTCCATCCCCCTACCTTGGGACACCTTGGGGGTAAGATTATTTACCTGACTATAACACTGAGCAAAATACTTTTCCTCCCCCGGCGTATTTTACATTTCTCCTCAGGTGCATTCCTATGCTTCCCTGAGTGTATTCTCAGTTCTTGTTTGATTTTTTCTTTTTTTTTCCCTTTTTCTGTTGCAACTGTACTATATTTTGATCTGCTGTATTTCTGTTCAATGGGCTTGTCTCTTTGCCAGGCGACCAGGCCTAGAGTGAGCAGGTTGTTACTGTTGCTGTTGGTGGGTGTGCATGTGTATAGTGTATTGTTGCCATTGGATTAGCGACAAACCTTTAGTGTACCTGTGGCGCTTAATTTATCATTGGCAATCCAAAAGAACCTGTAAATGTTGCTGCAAATAACTGATTACTATTTGTCTCCTGATTTGCATCTGTCGCATATTCGGTGCTGGCCTCACAAGACCGGATTTCCTCATTTTTTTGCAGCAGCTCCACAGCAGCCCTGAAGGAAAAGGACCAGAGAGAGGCTGTAACAGAAACCCCAATTATTCTTCAGCCCTGCTTGGGTCAGACTTCACCAGAGGCTCTTTTGGACCTCTTCACAGGAACCATTTACATAAAAATGTTCCAGTCTCCCCAGTGAAGACTTAAGTAGCTTTGGACAAGCAGTCATGGTCTTTAGTGTGCTCACAGGTGAGCCAACCTTCAGAAGGTAAGGTGTGTGCACAGTGCAGTGCCACTCACACCCCCCAAAGCAACAGCTCTGAGATGATGTAGGAGTCCCCACTTATGGAAACCATGCAAGTTGTCTAACATTGGTGCTAAGTCAGAAGCTCCAGGTTATTTTCCCTGGCCTACAGCTACATTTGTGGAAAGGTGAAGAGCTTCAGTAGGGCCTTCTGGCAGCTCTGTGTAGGTGCCTTGGTTCTGTAGCTGATCTCAAGTGGCACTAGATGTTGCATTTAGGGATGGTAGCCCCTGTGAATAGCCCATCATTGTCAATGTCACTGCCAGGCAAAGCAAAGGGAGGCCACCTCAGGTACCTGCTGAGGTTTTGCCACCATCCATGATGTCAGGGAGGGCAGCATCCACCCCAGTCTAACTCCTGGCCCCACAGAGCCTGGACTTTTGATTTATTGACCACAGGTTGGTGCAGAAATGCAAAGCCTGAGGCAACGAGGGACTGAGGAGAAACCATGTTCAATGTGCAATTCACATGTCAACTGTGACATGTACTGCTGAGCAAAGTTGAGCTTGCAGTCCCAGAGCATGAATATGGGCCATGGCCCTTCATTAGACAGCATTATTATTAGGCAGGTATCTAGAAGAATTTTGCTGCCAGCAGCGTATCTCTTCATCTGCAAATTATCTCATATCCCATAAAGAAAAGTGGCCCATGTTGATGTTTTGGTTTAATTTCATTACCTTGCTGTTTGGGATCTTGAATGAGTGTTTTCAAAGGCAGTTTAGTAGGAGGCACCAAGAAAGGTGACTGTAAACATGAGTTTGCGTAGATCCCATTTTAGGTGGGGAAAGAACTTCTACCTCCTAGGTTTTCATCCCAAACCAACAACAACAAAAACCAAAAGAAAACCAACATCCAACTGACATGTATATTGAAAATGTAAGACGTTCTTCTAAATTTTGGTGAAGATCTGAAAGTTGATCTGATTTCTTTCTGCCTCTCGCTTTTTTTACTTTGTAGTAAAAGTTCTTTCCTTATCCCCAGTTACCAGCTTTATCAAAAGGAGACAGTTTTGCTCATGATGGGCAGAAGACTCTTTTTAAACATAATGTAGGAGTGATGAACTTAAATCATGCATTATGCTGAAGCAATTCAACATCCTTTGGGGCATTACTGATGAATATTTCAGTATGTTTAATAAGGCACAAATAGATTTATTTTTCTGCCCCGAATCAACTAGATATATGAGGCTTTAGTTAGTGGAAGGGTGGCTTTGACTGTAAAGATCTTTGAATTCTCCTCTAGTGTTCAGTTCAACAGCTATTATCTGGGATCTCACCAAATGACTAACAGCCATTTCAGGGTTTCTGATATTTATAGTATTTGTAGTCTGACAGCTCAGAGGTGTCCAGGATGATCTTTTCCTGGGTGTTGATGAATGAGCACTGAGGCAGTCCTCCCACAGAAAAGTTCACCACCCAAGCAAACACTGTTCCTCGGGGACATAATGTGAAACCACCATTCCCAAAGCATTTCTGAAGCATCAAAATGCTTCTCCTTTAAGCAGCCTTACAGAATTTCCTGCTTTTCATTTTGCAGATGGATTATCTGCTATCAAGCGAATTCTTACTGGCCAACTTCACATGCACATTAAACCATAAAGACGGAAACAGATGACCAGCTGCAGGTTAGCATGCTCAACTCATTATAACTGGTAGTAGAAGCAATTTGTCACCAGCTGAGTCATCACAAGTGGCCTGTTCAGGGATTTCACTAATCCAATACAATTCTTTGAACAAAGCATTAGAGATAATCAAGTTCAGGAGAATCTTACTTGGACAAAGAATTTTCAGCTATTTCTGAGGTGCTTATTGTTGAATGGGCTGTGCACTTTTCCCAGATTAAAAGCCCACTGCATAAAAACCTACTGGAAACTGTGGAGAATGTAGTGGTGGGTGGTTATCTTTGGCTCTGGGTGAGGTATATTCTCTGAGACAACAAAGTGCAGAGCCTAGGAGCTGGAACTGGTGATGACTGTATTTACTTTGAAGTCTCTCAGTCTCTGAGGCCTCAGAAGACATTGCAAAGACTTTCCTAACAAATAATTTTGCAATGATACTACTTCTGAGTATTGTTTTCAGTAACCTCCAGCAGCTAATTATGGGATTATGACTGTGAGGCTGTGGAGCTGCTCACAACCTGAATTTTTCTTTTGTAACGAATTCCATTAAAATTTTGTTTTTTAAATATGATCAGCCCTTTTTGTACTATGAGTTTTGTCAAAAGATGCAATGAAACAGATACATCCTGTAAAGTGGCTCAGTCTCATAGCACTGTCATTTTCCCCACAAAAATACACAGATGTTAACTTTCTGACATGCTGTTGTTTGCAAGACTAACACAGCACTAGAACTACTAAGAAGGTTCAGAAAAAATTGTCATCTTTGTGCCAGAAATGGCACAGCTGTAGTTTTTTATTTACTTGTCCACCTAGATGGTGGTGTTGATGTAGTGTCAGCTGCTGCATCTGCACAGAACAAAGACCTTAATATTTACAGAAAAAAAAAAAAAAAATCTTACTTTGGAGACTTTGTAAAGCATTTAGCCTCACTGATATTATGTAACACTGAATTCCCTGGGTTAATTATGGGTTGTGTAAAACAGCATCACTTTTCATCAGTTTTGATAATGAAATGTATTCATGCCTTCCTGAATGCTTTCTCAGTATCTGTCAGCCTTGACATTTATGTAGAGGTATGGGAAAACAGGGCACTGGTACCCTTAATCATCAGGAGGAACAAAAAACATTGAACAATATAAGACTGTCTCACAATTTCAGACATTTGCTGGGAAAAAACCAGCATCTGGTTCAATGTATCTGTAGGCACGGGCTGTCTGTGAGGGCTTTTTGTTCTTTAAACAGGCCTCAGCCGACAGGTTACTTTCTGGAAGAGGCATGGTAATCTATTTATGTACCATCTCTGAGAGATGGAGTTTTAAATTAGGACAGGAGTTGGGAACTGAAACAAATGGACTCGCAGAAAGGGGAGCCACCAGGATTTTTGGCATGCAGTCACTGTGCAACCAGGCCTCAAAAGTATTTCAAAAAATTGAATAAAATAAGCCTTGTTGTTTTCATAGCTGATTAAACTGAGCTGACATCTCATCCTTCAGACACAAGTGTGCTGCTTGATCTAACTGCTTGATCTTGTATTTGAAGAGATGTATGACATTCGGTGAGAGTTAAAAACATCTTTATCCTTCCTTTGGAGTTACTCCAGTGTTTACTGATTGCCTGCCTTTAGAAATGGGCAATCTCTCCCTCGGAGCTGACGGAGGAAAAGTACTTGATTCAAGGCAGTAGAGATTCTGCCCTGACCAGTCTGCAGCACCTGACAATCCCCAGTCTCTGCCAATCCCACAAACAGTTTCCCTGAAAACAGCAAGTTCAATAAGCCAAATAGCTTATCTGGGCCCTGGATCCTATAACCATGAGAGCCCCATTCAGAATACAAGCAGAAGCACTGGACTAGTTGCACCTTGTTGCTACGTGTCTTCTCCAGCACTCCAATAAAGTTCACTCTTCAGTTCTGCCACCTCACTTGGGTCCTACTCCTGAGCCATCTCCTGGCCCAGCTCACTCTTTTTCCTAAGCCCAGGGCAAGTTGAGACGTCAGCATCCATCCCCCTTGCTCAGGCTTGTTCAGACCCCAATGCCTGCCTCCTGAAGCATTCCACATGCTAAGTCTTAGGAGCAAAATTGCTTTGGGAAAGACTCAATATTCCCACATACCTCATCTGAAGGTAAGGAAGGTTGTACCTCAGAGTCAGGGGCTACAGCTGGTGACAATCAGACAGTCTTCAGCATGCCTTTGTAGTTGGCCAGTGCTCTGCAGGTGCACACATTGAGGTTATGTATGCCAGAAGAGGTGAGAGAGGCTCTGAAAAAAAACATTAGTTTTCACCTGGGGTAGATAGAGAGACCTGCCACGGATTTTATAACTTCTGTTCCTTAAAGCAAGAAGATGGATTAAAGGAACAAATATTCATCATAACTCAAGAAATACTGCTAA
Source organism: Megaceryle maxima (assembly GCA_024605025.1). Classification (NCBI taxonomy): domain Eukaryota; kingdom Metazoa; phylum Chordata; class Aves; order Coraciiformes; family Cerylidae; genus Megaceryle; species Megaceryle maxima. Next base: position 25,404 of record JANHGN010022765.1, on the reverse strand, counting down.
AATTTCTGATAATTACTGTGAGGGGACAGAGTTCAGAACTTTGCTAGCCCCATGACACTTCATGCTTTCCTGTCTGCATCTCTCTCAGCTCCTCTTTCCCAGACATGGAGGAGATAGCACAAAGTGTTAGCACTAGATGACCACAGTATTACAGTGCCAGGGATTTTGCTTAAGTATCCTGCAATAAACAGAGAAAACTTTTCAGATTTACCTGAGTAATCTCTATAAATTACCCTGTGTAGCAGGAATGAATCATAGAATCATAGAATGGCTAGGGCTGACCTCCAAAGGTCATCTAGTCCAGCCCCCTGCAGTGAGCAGGGACACCCTGAACTAGACCAGGCTACTCAGAGCCTTGTCCAACCTCAGCTTAAATATCTCCAGGGATGGGGCCTCAACCACCTCCCTGGATAGCCTATTCCACTGCTCTACCACCCTCAATGTATGTAAAGAACTTCTTCCTGATGTCCAATCTAAATCTACTCTAATTTAAACCCATTACCCCACGGAAGACTATGTCAAGGTCCATCTTCAATTTTATGCCTTCCTTCTGTCACAGTCCTTCTTTCTGTGATGCTGTCACATTTGCAGCAGGCTCCACTTTGCCGTAAGTGCATTGCAAGGAAGCTCATCATCTGGCATTACTCTCAAGATACTCATGTTGCATTGACCTATGCTCTTGTTGGCCACCACACTGTATTGTTGGCTCTAAAAGGCTTTTCCCCTGTTGACACCTATATATGCTGGAAGCGTTTCCTATGTCAAGGACTTTCTGCCTGTACCCTGAGCTTAAAAGTGATCAAAGGAACAGACAGAGGCACACTCAGTCCCCTTGATATGTGCATTTTCTGTGCATGCTGCTTGTGGCGTGCTGTGGTAGACTTCTGAATCACTTGGGAAGTGAAGCACTAAGTGAAACTCAGACAAACCAGGCTAAGCCCTTTGCAGAGTGGATAAAAAAGAATCTGCAGGAAAACACCGTCCTGCCCAGGCTCCCCTACCTCTATAACAGTGCTCAAACAGCGGTGTGGACATAATCTTAACATCCTCCATTTGTCTCTAGGTGGTTCCTTCTATATATATTACATATGACTATTGCTTTTTAGATAGTTATCTTCCATTTCCAAACTTCTGCAGCTAAGTAACCATCTGGGGATTGATTTGTTCTGCATACAGCACATCAGCTGGTCCCATAACATGTAATTCAAATGCTTTCCAGACTGGTAAAACATTTCCAACCTTTAGCCATATAGTCTGAAACTTTATAATTCACTGTTTGAATCCTGCAAAGGGATTCACTGCGAAGTGAAAAACTCTGCGGTCAGGTGAGACTGTAGATTTTTTCACCATCTCAAAATCTTTCTTAGTCAGATGGATGAATTAGAACAGGTAAGCAGGTAGCAGGGTATAAAAGGAACCCTTCATGCTCTGTAAAGCCAGCCTTGCAGTGCAGCAGGGCTCTGCACAAGGGTGCTAACTCATCACACAATGTGCCTGCAAAGCTGCACTGTGCAGTCTGTGCTGGATGTGGAAAGCAGGACACAGTGAGCATTCCTCAAGGCTCACCATGGCTGAAGGATTATCATCCATCACCAACAGACCATTTTTTCTTTCCCAACTAAAGGAAGAAGACCAGCAGACAGGATACCAAAAACCAGCATGCCTCTGAATCAAGAGATTGTGTTTCTGCAGTTCTCTTGCTTTGTGCTTGGGCACCTGATACCTGGCAATTGCTTTACTTCTTTGTATATCCTTGCTCAATCATCCTGTGCCATTCCAGTGCAAAGGGCATAGCGGAATTGGCATCAGTTGTGCCTGGAAATAGATGCCAGTAAAGGTTACTGAAGAAACGCAGAAAGGGCGCAAGGAACATCTCATTGGGATTTTTGAGAGGTGTAGGATGCTGGAGATTGTCCCAGTCTTGCCCAAAAACTTTTGTTCTGTTTCTCAAGAAGCTTCTTCCGTGAAGTTTTTCTTGCTTTTTCTTTCTTCTACCCAGGCAAAAATGTGATGGGAAGTAGCTGAGCTCACATTAGGCCCTAGACTGCTGGGGCCTGTGGCATGCCTGCTGTTCCCTAAAATTAAGAAAATGGTGTAATTCCCATCAGCCAGTGAAAACACAAATGTGGAAGCCCCAGTCCTAGCCAAACAAGTGATTTATCCTCAGACCCAGTGATCAAAATCTGCTGGTGTTTTTGTCCATTTTCAGAAGGTATCTTCATCTACTCTTGATCCCACAGTGTTCCTCATTGCTCTCTATGTCTTCATACAGAGTGTCAGGAGGAAGAAATGACAGAGAAAGGATGATAAGCCAAAGCAACACTCTCAGCAGTATGCAAAGCCTTTCTGCTTCAGTTTATTCCAGAAACAGGATCTATCAAAAGCCTCTGTCCCTGCAGTACAGTTATGGCCATTGCTAGTAACAGGCCGCAGGTTCTGTACTGTTTGCAAAGGCTCAGGACTGAACCTTGCCAGGATTACTTTGCCTGGACTTTACTCATCTGCCCGATGCTTTGTTTAAATTTGGTTTAATGGTAGGAACATTTTTTTCCTTCTGACCAGGTGAACATGGCTTTGTTTTACTTTGATTAGCACTGCATGGAATGATAGTTTTGTACAGATAACAGTAATGAGTAGCTCTTCTGTGCACCATGAGGTGTTCATGACTGCAACTTAATAAGCTAGAATTAACAGATTTCACCATAGGCCTGGTTTGACAGCAAAGGCCTTGAGAAGTGGAGGCACGGGATGTAGTGCAGCGGAGTACAGGCATGGTGTGGTAAGAGATGAGGCACAGACTTGACTCTGGAGATCTCACAGATACAAGCTCACCTTTGGTCAGTTAAGAAAATGCAGCTATAAAGCTGGACAAGAATGGTTTTAAGGGTAGCAAAAAAGACAAAGGAATACTATCATACATGTATATGATCAATATATATAGTAAATTTGGATATGAAATGGAGTTTCAATTCAGTGAAGAAAAAACAAGGTGTAAAAGCATGTTAACAATCATAAAACTGCCCCCCAGAAGATTCTAGAGGGAGGAAGAAGAAACCATCACCATCAACCACACATTCCTCCCACTGAAGCACTCCAGATGCTGATAATTGCCTGTAACACCACCACAAGTATGAAACCACCAACCTTAGGACCCAGATGAGCAAGGGGAAGGGGAGCATAACACCAGGAATACAGGTAGAAACTAAGACTTGTGTAACAATTTAAATTATTATTATTACTATTATTATTATAATTATTATTATTACTACTACGAAGAAACATTTTCTTCATAGGAGTATTATTTATTTTTCTGTAATGATTAGGCCTGGACTAATAATGTTTTGGGGTTTTTTTATTATTATAGTGCTAAAATTTCACTTAGAATAAATCTTGTCTTTGTATAGAAGATACATTTCCTGTTGTTCAGAAACAATATTTTAAGCATAACACTGTAAGAAGATTCCAGAATAACTCAGAAACACGCTATGTTTCTCACAGGCTCACAATAACCAAATCACTTTATGAGCTGAATTCACCATCAAAATGTGAAAAATGCGTGTGCCCAGGAGAGGTCCAAAGAGCCTCTTGGTCTCCACTGAAATGGTAAATAGTGTTTTGGGTAAAAACTCTTTTTTTTTTTTTTTTTTTTTTTTTTTTTTCTTTTTATTCATACACACATGTCTTTTTACCTTCGTGTGTTTTTCTTTTAGTTGAAAATTGTTATCTTCTTCTTTTTGATTTTTGTTTTTG
>JANHGN010022765.1:0-21644 GCA_024605025.1 Megaceryle maxima | reverse complement strand
AAAATGGGTGGGCCCAGGGGAGGGCCAAAAGGCCCTTTGGGTCCCACTTGAATGGGAAATAGTGTTTTGGGTAAAAACCTTTTTTTTTTTTTTTTTTTTTTTTTTTTTTTCAGTTTCACCATTCAAAACTGCTCCTGCTCCCTTGGATGCTCTCTCTATGAGTCAAAACTGATTCTCTTCACCTTCTGGATTGTGCTTTAGCCAAGAGGGAAGCCAAAACAAATACCTTATGAGTTAGGCTACATTATTTTTAGCCATAGATCATTATTCAAATAAATAAACAGCAACTCCCAAACTCCTAATGTCCTTCTAGTTCGTCAGTAAAGCTTTCCATATTAATGTCTTCCATTTCTAATGGATCTGTAATGTTTTACAGGTGCATTATGCTTGTAATAAATTCAGAAGAGATGTATTGCCCTCAAACATGTGCCCTCAGCTCCAACTCCTGGAAAACAAACATCAAAATAGACCAAGGACAGGCGCCACCATATCAGAAGACCTGTGCTGTTTAATACCACACAGAGGTGAGCAAACCATGCAAAGGACTCCTCTAGTTTTATGCTGAGCTTCCTGGGCAGAATTACAGTGTAACCTGTAGTTACAAAGTAACCTGTAATTACGGATGTTTTCACATCCTGGACATCCTGGACCTGTGGTGTACCATAAGCCCAATGGCCATTCCTGAATCTGGGATTTCAGTTTCCCTCTTCCTTGGACACACCTACAGAATATTTTTCTTTTTACTTTTATGTATCTCTGCACCAAGTTCAACTCCCTGCTCCTCATAGGACTAAGAGCATTGTCCAGATGCTCCTTTAACTCTGACAGGCTTGGTGCCATCACCACTGCCCTGGGGAGACTTATCTTAATACCTATAGTAGGTGAGGGTTGCTTAAATGGTTGTAACCCCTGGGCAGACACAGCAACACCTGGTTCAGTGCCCAGTCCCTTCTGTGAGCTGCCCCATAAAACTGAGCTGTATAAAGTGTGTGTGTGTTTTCCTGTACCTGCAACATGGAAATAATGAAAACCATGTAATTCCTGGGGTATATTAATGATTTACTGGTAGGAAAAGCCCTGTGAGAGCTTCAAACAAAAGAGCCTAAGCCACTTAAATACTAATTCACCTCTCTTCCAAGTATGTAAGTCCAAATTTCAGATGCTCTGGGTTAGCAACTGGAGAAACAAAATGTGTGTCTCCAAGTGCTCAACTAATGCCTGATCCAGAGCATGCTGGAGTCAGTGGGAATCTCCCCATGCACTTCAGTATGCTTTGGATCTGACCCTGAGCATGCACACAGTTTATTATGACCATGGGTACAAGACAGGTACAAACGACCACGTAGCATTTCCATGCATAGCCACAGTAATGGTGGGTGAAAACTGGACATGTACTTGTTTATTCCAACCATATGAAAACTGGCCCTAACATGAAGTGTTTGGGCCATGGACTAGAACATCCAGAACTCTGGACCCGTATTGTGAGTGGCTTTGGTTTTCTCTTTGGATGACCCCAGATATCATTTGGAGATGTTCAGATATGATACTTGAATATTCTCTAGTTTGAATATACTGAATATATGTTTGTTTCCTTGCTAAATGAAAAAGGAATTCTTGATTTGCTGTATTTTCCCCATTTTCATCAGGATGCTGAAATGCTGTCTTATGTCAATCTGTTGATTTATAAGATGCATGGAAACCCTCCTTCCTTAAACACAAGTTGCCATAAAGGCAGCTTAGTTAATTTATTTTCTGTGAATTTAATTTTAGTCAGGTCCTTCTGCCTCACCCAACAGGCACTACCCCTTCAAGCCTATAGGCCTCGGTCCTCTGTGCTTTACCAGGTCTGATTGCTTAATCCTACTTACCCCCATTGCAACTGGCTCTGACCCCAGCCTTGGAGCATGACATCTGAGAAAGGCTTAGATCAAAGCTCTCCATCCACCAGTAGGGTTTGGCCATTAACCTTTTGTTTATGTACTTGCTGTGCAATAAGAGGCAGTTCCAGATATTTCCTTGCTAAACAAAGGCAGGCGTTTAAAGTGAGCAATATGCTTTATGACTCTGGGCATAGTCACTCCACAGACCGATCGACTATTTTCTCTGCAGAGATTAATGCTGGGATTTTAAACATCACAAATGCCTTATAGACAATCCATTAACATCAGCATCTCCTAAATGGCTAGCCATACCATTCTCTGTAAAATAGGGATCCCTTCCTAATGCTACAGTTATGGATCCCTTGTTTTCCCAAGCATATAATCATATGTATTGTCAACTGCGGATCATTTTGCACTGCTACAGAATTTTACTATATAGTGAGCTGTGTGTGAGTGACATACAAAAAATAGAAATATTGCAATTCCGCTCACAGCAATGTGTGAGCTGATCTGGTTAGACACGAAATGCAGACAGAAATCCACCTCACCTCTCAAGCTAATTTTAGTCTCTCCCTCTCTTCTCTCGAGCTGTGTGTGCATAAAATCCCTCACAGTCTGACAGTGTTCCAGTAACCTGTGCCACGCGCAGAGCGGGATGTACTTACTAACCATCTGCTTGCATGGCATGGGTTAACTGAGCCTGTGGGATTGTGCTTACCTAAACAAAACCACTGCAGTGAGGGGGAAAAACAATGAATGGGTGGAGATGATCAGCCCATGAATTCCAGCTAGTGCAGTCCAGGCAGCAATGACAGCCTGAAGGTTGCAGCAGCAGCGGGATCTGCATTCCAAGTGCACAGATCTTAAAGTCTGGAGTGATTTTACGTGGAGCTGCTCTTTATTTGCTGAGCCATGGCCAGTAACCAGGCCAGCCTGCAAGATGATCAGAGCAGGCACTGCAAGTTCTTATCCTATATGTTCTACCAGGCTGTGAGAGATCACAAGCCTGTGTGGATGCTGGAAGACATGAGAACTATGGAGTATTTTTACTGGGAGGAAAATGCCAGCCTAAGAACCTACTCACCTTCAGAAGCCCTTCTCTATGCAGTGGTGCATAATCACCTGCCTTATGCTCAGTATCTGCTGTCTCATTTTCCAGAGGAAGCTCTCAAGGTGCCTGGGGAACACTTCTGCTATTGCCCATCCTCTGCTCCTCACTTGGCCATGGCAGTCACATATGACAGGAGAGATATCTTGGGGCTGATCATCAAAATTGCACACAAGCTCCCCAGCTTGAACTCCTACATCAATAGGACTGGCTGCTTTCATCTGGAAGATGGGAAAACCCCCCTGCATCTTGCCTGCGAACTGCTGAGGTCAGAGACAGTCCTCATCCTCCTTGGGAACGGAGCTTCTCCCAGAATAGAGGACAGTAAAGGGCTTACCCCGCTGGACGTCATCCTGGAGCAGATGTGGGACTCCAAAGTCAATGTGGCATCAAAGAAGCTCTGCCTTGACTACCTCTTGCTTTTCATGCCCAACCCACAGTTTAAGATGAGGAAAGTTCTGCAGGAGCATCCGGACCACTGGACAGCTTTGCTGGGGGAAGATAAATTCAACAGCCTGGTGGGGAACACACCTGCTTCTTTATATCTGCAAGCTATGCAAACTATTCTCCAGACTCTTCCCCCTTCCCACTTCCCTAAAAGCATCCAGGAACTACCTATACCTCAGGCACTAAAGCCATTACCATCCTATGGCAAAAAGCTACCGACAAAAAATGTGGTAAACGGTTTTCCTTGACTTTACATTTGCTAGGTCTTGAATTTTCAAAGGCAACATAGGGGAGCTGGTCATCCACCACCCTCTGCATTTTAGTGTGATTTTAGTACTTAACCTATTAGGCTATGCTGGAAAATCCAGTATTTTGTGACAAGATTTTAAATGTCTTTTCTAATTGATTGCAGGCACGGCACTTTTAAAGGCAAAAGCCTTCCTTGTTTTCTGTTTTGTTGTGCATGTGAAGGGTTAACTGTAGTCGAGACTGTGTTGTGTTTGGTTTCTTAGCTGTCAGCTGGTATCAGTGTATCTGAATTCCCAATATGATAACTGTATCCTGTGTAATGTAGCTGGGTAAAAAGGAAATATGTGCCCAGTGGGATTTTCAAATGGTGTAACTATGGGACTGTTCTGCTAGAGCTGGAAAAAATACCATCCCATGCCAACAGGGTTCAAATGTCAGGTTTCCTTTCTAATAATGATCTAGCATCAACTAGTAATAACCAAAAAGTCCATGGCTGATGCTGCAGGGACATACAGGCAGTCCTGCAGGGTGCCTGATTTTACTGAGTTCCTTTACAACAGGTCCTACCGTGGAGGGCGTGAGTTAAGCAGGGGGCAGTGAGTGTATATTCCTGATGGGGAGGGATAAAGATCAGCAGAACAGCATCCTGTCTCACCTGGGAATGAGGGGGTTAAAGGCAATCCCAGCCCTGATGCCTCTACCTACTTGTGCAATGGGGAAGGAACCATTTTCCCTGCTGTCCAGTAACCAAAAGGAAATTGGATCAGAGCCAGTGGAAGCCCTGTCCTTCATAAGTGACATTATTTCTCCTTGACTTATGTTTTAGGGCTGAATGTCTCTCCACAAGAGATGTTGCTCATTAACGTGATTTCCCAGTGGGTCTCAGAGCCACTGGCATTTGATAGTGATCCTGAGCTGGGGTGTGATGTTCTGCTGTTAAAAGTTGTCACTTGTCAGTTAAGAGTATTTTTACCACCCAGGTCCAGACAGAGGCCCTGATCCTGGAAAATACCAGAAGTTCCTGTTGACTCCTCTGGGCACTGCAGGCAGGGTATGTTTGCAGAAGGCAGGGCTGGGGCTGCTCTGCTTTCTGGGGAACTCTGCGCGTCGCTGCCCAGGCACTTCATCTAAGTGATTCTTACTGTGATGTCACAGATACAGCAGTTATAGCAATGCTGACATACAGTGGCAGGGTTATATAGCAACTAACATAACACAATTTATATTATGGGCCATTCTCACCTAAAATCAAAACCCTTTCTAGCAAAGCTCTGGCAAAGAAAGGATGTGTGTTCACATCTCAATTGCTCCATGCAGAAATGGCTCATGTTTATCTGGCTAATTCCCTGTCTGTGCTAAGGCTGCTGTGCTGGAGCTGCACCCTTTCTTCCATCAGCACAGGGAGCACTTCCCTTCGGTTACTCTATCCAGGGGGTACCTCCCGTGTGCCAGACGCCAGCCATGGCCAGATGGAGATTTCCTTCAGGGCTGTGCAATGTGCTGGGCACAGCCAACTGGAACATCCTTTTGGAGACACTGGGATGCTCCTTCCAGACATACTTTCCTGTGTGCCATGGAAGTACCTCGGTGCCAGTGCTGCCCGTGCTGTGCTAAGTGAAGATGCAGGCTCACTTAGGAGATGGAGAAAATGTCAGCCCAGCCCTAAAAGTGGCAAGCAGGCCATGAAGGGGTTAACCCTTCTCCTGAAATCCCACATCCCTTGTGCCAGTGTCCTTCCACCCCTGCCCCTGGGGAGTTGCGTGTCTTTCCCCATCTGTGTCTATTCCTCCTTGTTGGATGGGGGAGGGTGTGGACAGTGGCAGAGAAATTCAGGGTCAATCTTGGGCAAGGGTTTTGTGGAGAGGCTGCTGTCTGCAGCCTCTGCAGCAGGCAGAGGCTGTCACAGCTTGGGAAGCAAAGCAAAGCCCAAGGCAGATCTGCATTGTACATGGTGGCTGAGCTGCTTCTGCCAAGCCCTGCAGGCTCCCCAGCCCTGGCAGCCCCCAGAAACCCGGAGATGGAGACCGAGGACAAAGGAGGCACTCACTGCCCAAGGCTGACAAGGCCGACTACATAGAGCATGGCCCTTGTGGCACCCCTAGAGTCTGGAGGAGCAGGATTGGGTTTGTCCCCAGCAGCAATGCGGTATATCTTATCCGGATGTTGGTGGGTGAGAGGCGGAGGAGGCTGGTGATAGATATTATTAGAATAGTAATTAGGCCCTGGGAGCAGAGATCCCAAGGAAAGAGAAAAGAGAAAACATCAACTCTTACTGCACTGACTCAAAACTATGAGAGTTTCAGTGCTATAAAGAGTTTCATAAGAGACAGGAGGGAGAGGGAGGCTGTTTGACTTACAAATAGGTTTTCTTGGCATCAATGAGGTATCACTTTCTAATAAGGCAGGGGGCTGTACCCAGGCAGACAGAGCAACCTGCTGTGAGCAAGTGGGTCCGAAATGGTCCAGGGATTTTTTGTTGACTGTAATAGTTGTGGACCACTGCAAAGGTCAGAGTTCAGGCATTTCAGGCTTTATGGGAGGATTTGTAGCGGGCAGCAGGATGATTGGCATGCATGCATTTGTCCATGTGGGCCCGCTGCTGAAGTGGGTGGGAGTGCTGGTGACGGAGGCTACAGAGAAGGCAGAGCTGCTGAATGCCTTCTTTGCTTCAGTTTTTACTGCTAAGGCTGGCCCTCAGGAATCCCGGTCCTTGGAATTAAGAAAGTCTGGAGGAAGGAAAACTCTCCACTGGTCGATGAGGATTGGGTTAGAGATCTTTTAGGGAAAAAGGACACCCACATATCTGTGGGCCCTGATGGACTGCACCCACAAGTGCTGAAGGAGCCGGCTGATGTTGCTGCTATGGCAGTCTCCATCATTTTTTGAAGATATGGAGAATGGAACTGGTGCCTGAGAACTGGAGGAAAGCCAGTGTCACTCCAGTCTTCAAAAAGGGCAAGAAGGAGGACCCAGGAAATTACAGACCAGTCAGCCTCACCTCCATCCCTGGAAAGATAATGGAACAGCTCATTCTGGGGGTGATCTCTAAGCACATGGAGGAAAAGAAAGTTATCAGGAGTAGTCAGCACGGATTCACCATGGGGAAATGATGCTTAACTAATCTGATAGCTTTCTATGATGGTGTGACCAGCTGGGTAAATGCAGGGAGAGCAGTAGACATTGTCTAACTTGACTTCATCAAGGCTTTTGACACCATCTCCTGTAACATCCTCATGGGTAAGCTTAGGAAGTGTGGGTTAGATGGGTGGGTGGTGAGGTGGATTGAGAACTGGCTGAATGACAGATCTTAGAGTGTTGTCATCAGAGATGTAAAGTCTGTTTGGAGGCCTGTAGCTAGTGGAGGTCCCCAATGGTCAGTGCTGGAACTGGTCTTGTTCAACCTATTAATCAACAGCCTGGATGGACAGAGTGTACCCTCGTCAAGTTTGCTGATGATACACAACTGTGAGTGGCTGACACACCAGAACACTGTGCTGCCATTCAGTAAGACCTGGACAGGCTGGAGAGTAGGACAGAGAGGAACCTAATGAAGTTCAACAATGGCAAGTGTAGAGTCCTGTACCTGGGGGAGGAATAACACCATGCACCAGTACAGGTTAGGGGCTGACCTGCTGGAAAACAGCTCCACGGAGAAGGACCTGGGTGGAAGTTAACCATGAACCAGCAATGTGCCCTTGTGGCCTCTACTCTGCCCTAGTGAGATCACATGTGGAGTATTGTGTCCAGTTTTGGGCTCCCCCATTCAAGAGAGACAAGAAGCTACTAGAGAGAGTCCAGTGGAGGGCTAGGAGGATGAATAAGGGACTGGAACATCTGTCTTATGAGGAAAGACTGAGAGACCTGGGGCTGTTTAGCCTGGAGGAGAAAAGGCTGAGATGGGATTGTATCAATGTTTATAAATATCCAAAGGGTAGGTGCCAAGAAGATGGGGCCAGTCTCTTTTCAGTGGTGCCCAGTGACGGGACCAGGGGCAATGGTTACAAACTGGAACACAGGAAGTTCCACCTCAACATGAGGAAAAACTTCTTTACTGTGAGGATGACAGAGCCCTGGAACAGGCTGCCCAGAGGGGTTGTGGAATCTCCTTCTCTGGAGACTCAAAACTCACCTGGCTGTATTCCTGTGCAACTTGCCTTAGGTGAACCTTCTTTGGCAGGGGGTTGGACTAGATGATCTCCAGAGGTTCCTTCCAACCCCTACCATTCTGTGACTCTGTGGGAGGCCACTCTCTATCCACTGGCCCAGGCAGAGGGTAAGAGATGGGTTCTCAGCAACTGCTCAAAAAAATCAAATTCTGGGGCGTATCTGCATCTGGTACCACAGCCTGGAAGAAAGCTGCCATCTCATTTTTGGCCAATATGCTAAAACTCTGGTGTGCTCAGCCCTGTCATGGAAAGATCATGCCACAGCCCTCTCATTCCTCCTTTTCCTGACTATTTTAACAAGAGATCAAGTACCAGCTGGCCCTCAGCTGCTAAGCTACCATTGGACCTCCACGTGTAGTCCCACTGGGCCAGAGTTTAGCACCATTAGCATTGTAGTGACAACTCTTTCCATCACCTGTAGAGATACAAATACAGGATGGGGTGTCCTTCTGCTGGAATGAAGGAGTCTTCTCCCTAAACCTGGCTTATCTTGTGGTGACCTGCCAGTTAGTTTGAGATTCCATTTGTCATCCTGCTCACTACAGCGTCATTACATCAGATATGGACAAATCTACCTCAGCCCTGTCTGTGTTGATTTTTTTTTCTCCATTCTTTCCAAGCCAGGTCATTAGTAAAAGTAAACAATTATTTTCCATACTTCCTGCAACCTGACAGTCCATAGTCTTGAGAAATCCCTATGCTTGCATGACAAATATGTTAGTGACTTTGTTAATCAAAAAAGGTGCTAGGTGCTGTGTCGTGATGTTTACATTTTGCATATATACAGATTGAGTACGTGTAGCCAAGATCTGTATTTCCAAACTTGGTGAAAAAGAATAAAAGCAAGAGAGAAAAGGGAAAGGGTGAAGTCTTTGTTAATCTTTAGATTACAGGTTGGCTCTGCAGGTTATATCTTTTTAATTTCAACTTTGAGGAGCAGCGTTGTAAGGTTCTGAGTTTTTTTGTGTATGTGTGTGACTTCAGTTTTGAGGAGTATCACTGCAGTGAGCACCACAAGTGTCTTGACATGTGTGTGCGTGTGTAAACGCGTGGGTGCATGTGTGCACGTGTGTCTGTGTCTCTGTCTGCCCTCTCCTGGTAAAACTCCTAACTGACAATACTTAGCCACTCCAGTACTTGTACAAACCAGTGACCAATGCCTTAAGAAAGCAGCCCTTTCACAAGATAAGTGTGTCTCCCAAGCTCTGTGCTGCTACAGGTAAGGATGCTTCTTCTCTTGTAAGGAGGCAGCAGGTTTGCTTCTGAAATGGGTATTTTGCTGCTGAACACCAAGCACAAGGGCTTCTGCTCGCCAACAACCACAATCATCCAGCAAAGGGTTTGTGATAGTGCCACGTTTTATTCTCAAATCCTTTTTTTTTTTTTTTTTTAATAAAATCTGTTAAACATACAGCTTTGTCTTCCTGTTTCCTGGGCTGCCAGCAAAATTCAGCCACCTATGACTTCCTAACCCTATGCTTCTGTCTATTTCTGCAGCACCATTATCAGGAAGGACAGGACAGATTCTGACCTCAGTTACACCTCTTTACACCTGAAGTAACACATTTTAAGTCAATTGCATCACTCCTGATGTTTGTTGGTCTAAAGGAAAAGAGGAACTGTTTGTGCACTTACATTCTTCAAGGCTCCATAACTCTGACTTCAGCATATAAATAGATGTGATGCTTAATCCCTGAAAACATTTTTACTTCTTTTTTTTTTTTACTTTGCATGTATATAGATATATATTTTCCATCTCTCTATCAATGATGGGCATTTCCCTGTTCTCAGTTCCCTTGGCTTTTTTGGAATCAGCATGACAGTGACAGATGCTGTTGTTCACTTTAAGACCGAATGTTACCATGTCCAAGTAAGAATGAATGTTCATTGTATGAGATTTTCTTACAAAGCCATACTTTTGTAATTTGGGTTTCCCTTTTTTTAAGGAAAAAAAAAAATCTTCCATATAATTGTGTTTCTACATTACTCGCTGCATGATGAAAGATAAAAAGATTGTAATGTACTGGGAATAAAATATATATACAGATCCTGATATAATGAGGTTTATTACCTGTGAAAATAATTTAATGAGATTGTATTACTATAATAAACTTGCAGAATAAATCTGATGTGTCTTTTATTAGCCAGCTGGTCAAAACCACCCACCAGTATGTATTGCTTTTGCTTTGGCTCATCTTGGTGTTTGATGATTTCAATCTGATTGCTGAGCCATTAGCTCCAAAAATGTGATCTCAGGAAGATAATATTTTCCTTTGTGGACTTGCAGGATCTGGCCATGTTGTCAGAGGATGACCCCAAGTGATGAGGTGAACCCACATTTCACAGATCTGCTGCAAGGTGGCGATGCATCAGAAGGAAGAGATCAACAGGGGCGAATAGTAATTGATTTTGGAGATTTTAATCTTTTATGTTTGAGTTCAGCTCATGGCAGCTTATGACAAAGCTGTTTGCAGTGGATACAACAGTGCCAGCAGCCTCCTTTCCCTGTCTGGTTTGTGTGCTGTCAACAAGTTCCTTTCCCTCCTAAGGTTCTTCTCTGTATGGAAAGATGCCCTGGGAAAGCTTCCAGCACCAACTCCAACTTCTCCTGTAGGCTCAGATGCTAGCAAAGATCCTCAGACAGATGTTGCACCTCACACCCACTGTGCTCTTTTCGGAGTAACGCATCAGATTTTTGTACACAAGCACAGACCACACAGATCCTCCACTGCCCTGCCAAAACCAGCTACTCAAAGCATTTCAGGTGATGGGGTTTTGATGATGATGATCACAGGGCTTGGACTCTACCACCAACTGTACCCACAGATCTCCTCAGTATGCACTAGTACATACAAGCTATAACCAAAGGAGTTAGTACTTCAGCCTGTGCTTGCGTAATAAACTACTGGTTTCTTGGAAGAATGAAGAGAGAGGAACTGTTACACTGATCTCATTTAATGAAGGCCAAGACTATCTCCTTTCCTTCTTAGTGGGAGATTTAGCCCTGACTACTTCACCACAAGAATGTAGTCCCCAAAGATGTAAGTTTTCTGGTTTACGTGCTTCTACATTTCCTGTATTTGAGAATGAGAATGTGACTCAGTTTCTCTCATGTCCTGCAGCTCTGCTGAGGCTGACCACAAAGGCAACTCCTTCGGGCAGCTGAGGGAGCCCTGGGCTGATGCATCCCAGAGACAATCTCGTCTAGGTATCAGGTTCTTTACAACTGCAGTTAGTTGTAGCCCACACACCAGCAGGCAGAAAGACAGATATTTAAATAGAGAGAAAAATTTAAAGGGTATATTCCCTTGTGTGGGGGGAAGCACCATCAGAAGCAGATGATGCGTTGACTGAAGTCCTGCCCACACTTCGGTTACTTGAGTGTACCTCCCTGAGTGAGTCATCCCCAATGCAGCTGACAGCTTTGGCATGTCCCACACTAGCCCATGTCTGTGTCGCCTGTATGGCAGCAACACCTTCTGGAAGCACTCACTGCACTTTGCTGCACCACCACACTTGGCTGATGATATGGATGACTGTGTGTGTCCATCTAGACCCAGCTTCCAAGATGCCCACAGTTGCCTCTGGCACTTCAGAAGCCTCTCTGAAGCCAGGTTTCTCGGGGGGTGACTCACAAGGGCTGCTTGAATTTGAAAATCAATTGTAATTTCCCAGACTGGGTCCCAGTTCCAGCTTTAGTATATTGTGTTTGTATTTTGCTATGTATGTCCTGAGAAGCAGAGGTTAATCGATAGTGGGAAAGCCTTTGGTGAATTTCATGAATACATAGGGAGAGAAGATAGCTGTGCTCTGCACTCCCACGCCATCAGATGGGCAGATTCCCATGAAGAGCTGTGAGGAGGAGGAATGATTATCACAGACTTGTCAGACTCACAAAAGAAAACCTGGGAGAAAAAAAGGGAAGAAAAAGATTGGGAGAAGCAGTATGGCAAGACCCCTTCTGGGAAGCAGATCCTAGTGGTAAACAGAAATAGGGAAAATAGTCTGGAGAATCCCAAACCGCAGTACAAACTACAAGAAGCACAGAAAAATATCCCCTGCCAATTTTTCCTGGAGGACAGCTTCAGGAACACAGAGGACATTAGACACCAATCTCAAAACTGAGCCAATATAATGCCCTCTTCACATGCTGGCTGACATCTAGATCAGATGGTCTTTGTCTCATGTGGAGAGATTTTGTCATGAAGTCTTCAAGATGTCATAAGCCAGCACTGGTATAAGTGGCTCAGAGGCACAGGTCCACCCTGCTGTTGCCTTCTTGCTCCCTATCCCTGCCTTCGACCAAGCAAGCCCGAACAAAGCTGGGTCGTGGTGCTGTCACACCAGTGCTCGTGCCACTTGAGGGGGTGGGGGCTCTGGGAACGGGAATGAGCAACCAGGCAGGTGGTGTTACTCCTTTCCAAGGCTGCTTTTAGCTTCAGCTGTAGAAGATCTTGTTCTCTGATGCAAAATTAAACAGGGGAGATCTCTAGTAGTGTTGAACCAAGTGCCCCTCTGTCATGTTGTACATTATGTGCACATAAGAAATATCTTAACTGTCTCCTTAGGCAGACCAGACTTGGTATGAAGGCTTCTGAAATGGGAGAAGAGGCTGAGAAACTTTAGAAAAGGAAATAATCACTAAAGCTGACTGGAAATAGATGTTTCTGTTCCACCAAACACAAAAGTATTGCAAAGCACACTTCAATTCTGATTCAGAATTAAAACTGAAAATATCAAAATTGGTATGGACTCAGTTTTACAAAGAAGAAAACGAACACAGATCTATCAAAATATTTCTTAAAGAATAGCAAAATATTGATAATGTAATATTTTGGGGCTCATTTCTGATATTTTATCATATACTGTAGTGTTAAACCACTATAAAATAATGAAAATAGCATGCATTTAAATTCCTCAATAGTAGCACGATTTTAAAAAAATCAACAAAAGACAAAGTAAAATTTTTCAGATAAAACTATTTTTATAGCTGAAACTTTTTGTTCAGATTTTCTTCTACCAGAAATTTTGTCAAAATAGGAACATGAAACCCACATTGCCAGAGCCACCCAGCACTGGTGATAGGAAAGGCCAGGTAAGGACAACACCTTTGCCTGGCCACTTTAGGGATGTTAGAGGGTACACCCTTTTGACCCAGTGTCCCAAATTTGTATGATTCTTTTTTGAGCCTGTCCATACTGTCACATACATTGCAACACCCTATGGCAGCAAGTGACATTTATCTGCCCTGAAGCTCATCTGCCACTTTTTTTCCCACTCAGTTTAGTGAGATCCTTCAGGTGTCTTTTGCTACCTATGTGGTGTTTGCTTACTTGAAAAAGTGCAGTACCACTGGAAACACAGAGATTTCACTGCTCACTCATTTCTCCAGTCATTGGTTACCTATTAAACAAAACTATGTCCAGCACTGATCACTGGGGGACCCCACTGCTAGCTCATCTCTCCCATCTTTTGCCATGCTGTAACCAGCTCTCGGTCCATGAAATAATTCCTGCAAACTCATGACAACTTCATTTCTGTCATAACCTTTGGCGTGGACCCTTGCCAACAGCTTTCTGAGAATCCATATACATTATGTTCACTGGATCATTATGTTCCTTTATCCTCTATCCTTTCAGGTTAGAGAAGTAATTTAAAAAGAATTATTATGAAAATACATTTTGCAGTAAAACCTGTTCTGAGAGGAGGCGTCAGAGTTATTAAGCATTGTCCATCAGAAAAACCTAAATATTTTTATAAATAGTGCAAAGTCTGCTTACAGAAGCATCTCCCTTGGTGTGGAAGTGTTAGAATCATAGAACAGAATCATAGAATCATTAGGGTTGGAAAGGACCTCTAGGATCATCAAGTCCAACCTTCATCCTAACATCTATCCATTAGACCATAGCCTTAAGTGCTACATCTACTAGGTTTTCATGTCCTTATGCTTACCCAAAACCTCCTATGCTTCAGCTTGTACCCACTACCCCTTGTCCTATCACTGGATGTCACTGAGAAGAGCCTGGCTCCATCCCCTGACACTTGCCCTTTACATATTTATAGACATTAATGAAGTCACAGCTCAGTCTCCTTTTCTCTGGGCTAAAAAGACCCAGCTGTCTCAGCCTCTCCTCATAAGGGAGATGCTCCACTTTTTAATCATCTTAGTGGCTCTGCACTGGACTCATTCCAGTAGCTCCCTGTCTTTCTCGAACTGGGGTGCCCAGAACCGGATAGAGTACTCCAGATGGGGCCTCACCAGTGCAGAGCGTAGAAGGGGAGAAGAACATCCCTCAACCTACTGGCCACACTCTTCTTAACGCATCCCAGGATGCCACTGGCCTTCCTGGCGCATGGTCGGCTCATGGTCATCCTCTTGCCCACTGTGACTCCTAGATCTTTTTCCCCAGAGCTGCTCTCCAACAGATCAGCCCCCAACCTGTACTAATACATGGAGCTGTTCTTCCCCAGATCCAGTACTTTAAACCTGACCTTGTAGAACTTCATTAAATATCTCTCCACCCAGCTTTCCAGTCTGTCCAGGTGATGTGGAATGGCAGCACAGCCTTCTAGCATGTCAGCCACTCCTCCCAGTTTTGTATCATCAGCAAACTTACTGAGGGTACACTCTATCCCTTTGTCCAAGTCACTGATGAATATATTGAACAGCACTGGACCCAGAACTGACCCCTCGGGAACACCATGACCCACAGGCCTCCAACTAGACTCTGCTCCACTGACCACAACTCTCTGGTCTCTGTCCTTCAGACAGTTTCCAATCCATCTCACCACACAACCATCCAAGCTGCACTTCTTAAGCTTGGCTGCTAGGATACCATGGGAGAGAGTATCAAAAGCTTTGCTGAAGTCAAGATACACCACATCCACTGCCCTCCCCTCATCTATCCATCTAGTTGTGCCATCATAAAAGGCTATCAGTTTAGTAAAGCATGACTTCCCTTGGTTGAATCCATGTTGACTACTCATGATAAGCCTCCTTTCCTCAACATGCTTTGAGACAGTGGCAAAAACAATCTGTTCCATCACCTTTCCAGGAATGGAGGTGAGGCTGACCAGCCTATAGTTACCTCCTTCTTGCCCTTTTTGAAGATTGCAATGACACTGGCCTTCCTCCAGTCCTCAGGCACCTCTCCTGTTCTCCAGGACCCCTTAAAGATTATGGAGAGTGGCTTAGCAATGACTCTGCCATCTCCCTCAACACACGTTTGCATCCCATCAGGGCCCATGGACTTGTGGATGTTCAGTTTGCTTAACTGCTCTCTAACCCAATCCTCAGCAGAGACAAAAATCTTCCTTCCTCCAGACTTCCTCTATGGTCTTATAGGACTGGAACCCCTGGGAGCTGGCCTTAGTAGTAAAGACCAGATTTGTTGTGACTGTTGTGATGAGCTAGGGCCTAGGGCAACCCTTAACACTCTGAAGAAATGGTATAAAAAGGGTAAGAATGTCCTGTAAACTCCTACAGTCTGTTTGCAAAATCAGATGCAACTAAATGGATGAAGAAAATGTAGAAAGGTCTGCACAATTACTAACTCTTACATAGCAGAGAAAAAAACCTACTTTAGTAGCTGTTTCTGAGGGGGTAAAATTTACAAGGCTTTTGCAATCTGCTCCAGTTTGTGTACTATAAGACTGAGAGTCATCTCTCTAACTCAGCTGATTCCTGCATGCATTTGAATATTGCCTTAACTGATGATTCTTTTATTTATCATTACTTTGGTGACTGGGGAAAAATGAAAGTTAACTGTTCATCTCTCTTCTGCCTATCATCTTTATAGGCATGAGCACCTCAATAGACAGCTACAACATTTCATGCTGTACAGATCCATATTCCTAGGGTAGGTCCAAGCAAGCCTAGCAAGCATTCTGGATGTTCATGTGTCAAGCTGTGGTACTTCTGCAAGCACTACTGTGAGACACTGGGGACAGAATGAGAGAGGGAGGCCAACAGAAAATTCAAACTCACTTTTAGTTCGTTCATAAGCTAGAAGTTTGTGCTTCACCAACTCTCTCAAAATTTTATTACAGCCACCATGTTTAAGGCTAGCAATGGAAGCAATTAAGCTGGCAGGAACTATTTCATGGTTCTTCATGCCCATTTCCACCTAAAAGAGAAAATAAAAATAGATGTTGGACCCTGCGTTCAACAATGAAATATCACATCTCACTTAAGACTAAAATAACTCTTCATGGATGCATTTTTTGCTTGTTTTTAGGAATTAACCAAATTTTTTTGTACGCATCACTGTCCCTTTATATTCTTTGCATAATTCACCCTTGCAGCTTCTACGGTACTGTCCAGGAGATGAAGGGCTGATTAGATTTCAGCCTCGGGAGTGGATAAAGGAACTGATCTTCATTTCCAAACAAAAACTCTTTCCTCACATTTACACAGCCATGACTCAATATGCCTTTTTACTAGTGCCCCTGCTATCAGTGGAGTCAGGCAGGCCAACTGGTGCAGCCTGCGCTTACCATACAGCTAGTAAAGGAAGCATGCCGAGTACTAGGAAACCTTTGCCCGCTCGCTAGACAAGGTGCCAAAACAATGGACACGTGTGGAGAAACTGGTGACGGCATCCTACTGGGCAGACAGGACCTGGGCAGCCCCAGAGACCGCCCTGCCGTCGAAGATCCCTCTGAGGCGGCCAGCTGAGAGCCAAACCCGCAAGACACGGGCCCTCCCCAGAAACACCAACACCAGTCAGGAGGCAGAAAGAACAAAAGCGGGTCGCATCCCCCTGCAGCCTTTCTTCCTCTGCTGCTTTCGACACAACCAGTTAAGTCTCCCGTCCCCAGTCTGCCCGACCCCACTTAGCTAAAGGGCCGACGGAGCGGAGCCCCATGCGGCAAGGCCGGGCTGGGCCAGACCAACCACCCCTCCCTCCCCCACGCGCCTGCCCTCCCGGCCAGGCCTCCCCACCGGCTCACCGCCGTCAGGACCCGGAAGTGCTCCTTAGACAGGTACCGCAGCATCACCGCGTTCAGCTTCCCCATGATAGCCGCTGCAGCCGGCACACGCCAGCGGGGCGAGAGACCCCCCTCTGTCCAAACAAAGCTCCTGACCGCGCTGCTCCCCCACAGCGGAAATGCCGCAGCGCATGCGCGGAGCTCTCGACACGTCCGCTGCAAAAGCCTTCTGGGCGAGGTCACTGCACGTTTAGGTCCTGGCAGATGCGTACGTGCTTAAGTACTCGGCGGGATCTTTGTGCGCTTCATTCGTCAGCGGGTCACTGTCGACTAAAAATCGAAGCAAAACAAGCGTGTGCTCAGAGGCTGGCTTGTCCTCTTCCCCAGCTGCGAATGAGTTGGCTGGACAGCTTGTGCATCTGCCAAGACCCACTCCGTGGAAGAAGTCACTCTGCCGGCACGCGCGCGAAGCCACCGTCTTGTCGTGCGACGCGGGTGCACGAGCTGCAGGTGCCGGTGGAGAGCGCGGGAAGTGGGGAGATCTCGTCTCAGTGCCTCCCCTGGCTGCACCCTCAAGCGCGGCGGGGGCCTTTTCGTCTGTGTTTTTCCCCTCACAGGTGATCGTGGTGCTGGAAGAAGTAGAGGAACCGATGGACAAGTAAGTCCCCAGACATGTCCGCTGTGGCAGGAGACATGGTTCTTCGCCCGCCTGCCAATCAGGCGGGTTGTACGAACGAACTCGAGTGCCCTACCGCAGGAAGGAAGCGCTTTCGCTGCTTTCGTAGTACCTGTTCCTCCCGTCTGTCAGCTGGAGGGGCGAGGCGTTCTCTAATTTTATTGCGTAGCAGTCATGAAATGTTAGGCAGCCTTTGTTCCATTGCTTTGTAACGGAAATGCTTGTGGTGTCTGAAAAGCCTAGAAAATTGATGAGGGAATCATATAGTGTAAATAATTACTGATTGTAGAAACCTGGCTGAGGTAGGATGATTCCCGTTCAGCTGCTGAACCCCAGGAGACAAGGTAAGAAGGAACTAATGAAAAACGTCGTGATTAAACAAAGGCCATGAGATTAGAAAAGTGCCGGGGCAACTCGCCTCAGCCAAACGGTGAGATTGGGGGAGAGGTAAAATCCACAGGGGACATCACAGCCACCAGCTTCATTAGGGACCAAGACGACTTATACCATATTACCCACCACATCACCAGCAGCACCACCACCACCCCCCTCTCCGCAGGAGCATGCAGGCTGATTCAAACACAACTGATCCTCCTGACAAAGGACTGTAGCATTAACCACTAACTAAGTAGTGGCAGCTTGGGTGGGGTTTTGTTAATCATGTAGAGGGATAAATAATTTGCATACAGAGCTGAGTCAGCTTTGTGGAATATCGCCTAGCTCCCAGCTTTGCACAGATTTGTAGTAAATGCCTCAATCCCGTGTGTGTTTTGCTTCTTTGCACACCCGGTAAAAAAAAAAAAAATCCAGATTTGGGCAACAACACTTGTGATGAAAATATTTCTGCTGAACTTTTTGTCTACTGCATTTTTCAGATTCTTTCTCAAGGTCTTTGAATGGTGAAAAGGATGTCTTTATATTGACTTCAGCCAGTAAATCCTTGATACATTTTTTCATTTTCAAAATATATACATTACTTTTAA
This sequence comes from Megaceryle maxima, assembly GCA_024605025.1. Classification (NCBI taxonomy): domain Eukaryota; kingdom Metazoa; phylum Chordata; class Aves; order Coraciiformes; family Cerylidae; genus Megaceryle; species Megaceryle maxima. Next base: position 3,204 of record JANHGN010022765.1, on the reverse strand, counting down.
ATATGCCCTACCCTCTCCTCATTTTTGTGGTTTTGTTTTGTTGGTTGGTTTGGGGTTGTTTTTTTGTTTTGTTTTTGTTAGTTGGTTTGGGTTTTTTTTTGGGGGGGGTGTCCTTCTTTCAAGTGCTTCTGACACAGCAAGTCAGATGTTACTAATGAAGTATCTTTGAGAAAAGTTTTCGCAATGACGGTAAGATCTATGCATCTTTGACTTGTAGCAAGTTGCCAGTAGTACAGGCAGAAGCCATATATAAAGATAGGGAATAATTTATGTATACAGTGCACTAGCCTGTGATACAGTGCTCTACAAGTAATGAAAAAGAGATTACATGGAAAAATGGCATATGCTGTGTTTAAGTTCTGTACAGCAATTGTGCATCGACAAGTCTAGAAAGTAGGTCAGCCTCATCCTGTGGGTTTGTGCCTTTTGCCAAACTCCTGATAACTTTTATCTGAAGATGATAAACCAGGAAAAAACAGAGCCCCATGATTCTCTTGCTACTGCACTGTCCTTATCACTCTGTTCTCCACAACTCAGTTCCATATCCACACCTCCACTTCAACTGTGCTATCTGTACCTTTCAAAGTATGTATTTTACCATAGTTGTGCTGATCAGTTGCAGGTTTCAGGTACTTCTCCAGACAGTTCACTGCCATTCAGCATCTAATTAGCACTGAAGCAGTTACTTTATAGCATCTAATGGAGAGAGTTGGTAAATACAGCTGATTGGTTTTTGGTTTGTACCTGCATTGAACAGAATTATTTGGGGTAGTTGTACTTTATTCACCCCACACCTCAAAAGACTCTTGCTCCTATGTCTGTGTTGTTTGTTACTGCTTGTCATTGTTCAACACAAGTTGCAGGGATTGGCCAGCATGCAGGCAGGCAGAGCTGTCAACTGCAAGGTGTCTGTTGCTTGACAGTGCTCAGGTAGTCAGGACTGCTTGATAACATCATATAGGTTGGTGGATCCAGTGTGTAAACTGCTGCTCTTGGGGATGGTTGGGCTGTGGTCCTGCGCCTCTGGAAGGTGGTGTGGCACAGATACCTTCTGTGGTCTTTCATGTAGGTTGTCCTGCTTTAAGGAGTCTGTGGAGAAATAAATAGGAGTAATATAATTTGTGTGAGGGACACCTAACCATTCTCAGTGTTTTAAGTTAGCACTTGGTGAAAACACAGATGAATTAGGATCAATTTAACTATATTTGTTTCCTCAGTATCAGTAATACACTTTCAGGAAAACACTGAAAGAGGAGCAGAAGAGGCCAGTGAAGGGTCTAAAGAACAAATCCTATGAGGAGCAGCTGAAGGAACTAGAGTTGTTTACTCTAGAGCAGACTGAGGGGAGATCTTATCTCTGTCTACAAATCACCTGAAAGGAGGTTTTGTGAGGTGAGTGTCAGTCTCTTTTTCCCAAGTAACAAGTGATAGGACAGGAGGAAGTGGCCTCAAGGTGTGCCACAGGAGGTTTAGATGGGGCATTAGGAAAAAATTATTCTCTGAAAGGGTTGTTAAAGCACTGGAGCAGGCTGCCCTGGGAAGTGGTTTCGTTACCATCCCTGTAGTTATTTACAAGCATGTAGATAGGGTGCTTAGTGACATGGTGTAGTGGTGGACTCACCAGTGCTTGGTTAACAGACTCAATGATTTTAAAGGTCTTTTTTTCCCCCTAAATGATTCTACTCTGTGATTCTATGTAACAACATTTAGTTGTACTTCTTTGTCAGAACAGTGTTTCTCAGATACTGTTTTAATAAACTATATCATATATATGCAAAGTATTCTCAGATGGTAGATAGGAGAACATACCATCAGTGAAGGCAGGACTTAAATAGAGTTACTTTATCCCATTTGGAGAAAAAACAAGTCTTACTTTTGACTTCTGCATTCCATGATCAAATTTATTACTACTTAGTACTTTATTTTGCCTCAGCCATGCGAATTGTTGGCCTCTTTCCCTACATTTTCTACCAAGGAACTTCCTGCAGGAAAATTTCTCAGGAAGAGATGAATGACCTGACACTGAGTGTTAATGAAACATGAGGTCAATCTTTTTTTCTTTCCAGATATTTCAGTAAAATATCTTGTTTCTGGACAGGTAACCTCCATCTAAAAATTATTCAGACTAAAAAATAAAAATACAGAAGAAATCGCACCCGCTCCCCGAAACTGAATGGCTATTACAAAAATAAAGGCAAGATTTTGTTTTCTACTATTTGCAGCCTAAGCTGATAATCTGGTACAATAAAATTACCTTTTGCAAGATCACATGCAATGTGTGTAATTTTTCTTTTTATTTTGTGGGCATGTCTTTGTGTGTGTTAGACAGTCTAATATTTTGTAAAGAAAAATATGAGTGAAGAAACAGTAGTCAACTGTTACTAGCTAAATTAATCCAGAGAGGTACCACTGGATTTAGAAACTTGAATCAATCTCATGTCAACTCAAGAAAAATACCTATTGCTTACAGTAACATCCATATTGATGTCTAAATTAGGGTTGAGCATAGGATCTCTATTTCACAATAGATTGTGATTTCAATATTCTATTTTTTATACCTATACCAAAATGATCTTCAAATTCTTGAAGTCTCAATGTACCAGTGTGCCTCAAAAGAAACTTGAGTATTTTAATATTGTTGTCTAGTCCATGCATTTTTCCTTACTTTTGTCCAAGGGCAAGCTTAGTACAATAATCTATTGTAACTTGGATCATGAAATATGGGGCACCAGGAAGAAAGATTAAATAAATATCACACTGAATTACTTAAGGAGTTCCAAGGCTTTTGGGACTCTGAAGGAACCTTTTCCTGCAGACCAGGAGGAAGCTACGTATCAGATATCCTGCAGTCACTATCACTTTCCTCATATTTCTGGAGCAATACTGTATAAGAGCAGTAGCACTGCATGAAAAAAAGAGAGAGAAAAAAAAACAACACAAAACAAACAAAAACACAAACAAAACAAACAAAAAAACCCCAACACACACACACAAAAAAACACAGACAAAAAAACAAGTGCAGGAGATTACAAAATGGACTCAACGCAGACCAGTATGATCAAAGTTGAAGACCTTTATTCAAGCACACACACAAATTATATATCTTTTCTATATCAGTACACAAGCGACCTTACATTGCTATTGGCTACATGCTCTGTCCATACACCTAATTATCACTAATAGTTAAAGCTACACAGCCACATC
>JANHGN010022764.1:0-38929 GCA_024605025.1 Megaceryle maxima | reverse complement strand
CAGGACTTCAAGGGGCCTGTCAGAAAGATGGGGACAGACTTTTGAGCAGGGCCTGTTGGGACAGGACAAGGGGTGATCGTTTTCAACTATGAAGGGAAATTTAGACTAGATAGAAGGAAGAAGCTTTTTACACTGAGGGTGGTGAGACCTTGGCCCAGGTTCTCCAGAGATGTGGTCGATGCCCCATCCCTAGAACCATTCCAGGTGAGGTTGGCCGCAGCTCTAAACAACCTGGTCTAGCTGCAGATGTCCCTGCTCAGTGCAGGGGGGGGGGTTGGAAGAGGTGACCTTTGAGAGGTCATCCTTTCCCATTCAAACCATTATCTGATTCTATGACTCTGGAGATAACTCCTTCTCTTACCCTTCTGAGGAACACAGAGCACGTTAGTCATCAAGTCCTCTCAGAGTACAGCCAGCCAGCAGGTTGGCCCTTTGACAACACGAATAAGACCAGGATTGCCAATTACCATCAGCAGCAGCCAGAAAGGTCAGAAAGCTTAGAACCCCTAAACCACTTCAGCTTTCAAAGGGGTGCCCTACTAATTTCTTAATCATTTTCTATTTGGGCTCTACAGTATTGATTTCACTCTTGCTTGGCTGTTTCTGACTTGACTCATTTAGAGCTAGTTCGGGTCTAGCTGCAGATGTAACACTGAAGGTGTGAATGCCCAGGGATTTTAAATGTCCCTGCAACAGGTAGCTGTGGGACATCCTCTAGACTGGGATGGATTTGAAATGTGTGCTGGGGAGACAGTGGTGAAATCCCCAGCAGACAGGTGATTTTCTGGCCAACTACTCCCCACAGATGATCTGCAGACACCACAAGCCAGCAGTAAGAAAAGGCATGAAGCCACAGCTGCAGGGATCTGCCCAGGGAACACCAAAGCAAGACTCAGAGACCATCTGCCCACCTCACATCATCCTTCTGCTGCAGAAACGTGGAGACTGGAGAAGGGCTGGGGCTGGAGCTGCCTCCCCACCCCACTCCTTTCTGTTGGGTCTCATGACTCAAGTGTTTCCTGCACCCTGAAGTGGGGAGTTTAATACACCTGCTGACATTTTTACTGCCATTAATTCTAATGAATCTGGATATTCTTGCTGACCATTCCATTTAATCTTTTTTCTGAATCTTGATGTATTCCAGCCTTTGGAAAATCCTGGGGCCGATGCCATTGCATTGCATGCCACAGGAGAAAACAAATTAAAGAAAAAAAAGATTTTTCACAGCTTAAAATTTCCTTTCACCTGTCTCCCTGTCCTGGTCTGAGAATGGGGCAGTGTGTTTATACAGTTAAGCTGTTATTAAGATAATTTTACTCCTCAAACTCTCAAAGCTTCTCTAATTAGTCTCTGGCAACTTTGGGTTTTGAGCTATTAACATGGAGATTCATTTCCATACAATTGCTTGTGCTGGTTGTTGGCCGTGTTTGACTGGTTTGGGTGTGCCTGGGACAGCTCTGAAAGGTAACTGCAGGCTCAAGTCCTTATACAGTTTCTCCTGCCTGCCCGTAGTAACTACAGGTGCTGGGTAGATCAGAATGTCCTACGGAAGGAACAGAAAAGGTTTTGATGACCCACTGGAGAGTCCCTGGCAATATGCAGTGACTGGGAAGATGCCAAGGGCAGCACCAGGACAGAACAGAAATGCAAAAGTTCCTGCATTTCTGGGTGGCTTCGTGAGAGGTCTTCATTTCCTGGGATTATTCCCTGTTTTTTCCAGGGCTTGTGATTCCTCTTCCAACCTCCTCTCCTGGCTTCATAGATTCAGCTCTAGAAGCAAATTTCAGGCCCAAATCAGTCCAACATTTAGTTTCAAATCCCCTAAACCACCATTTCCAGTGCTGTGCTGCCATGCAGCTGGTGGGAAGGCCTCTGAAGGCAGTCAGGATGTGCCACTGGATGCTCTGAGAGCTCTGGCATCCCAGTCTTGATCCCAGCCAGCAGACGCGGCAGCCAAGGTGAGAGCAAAAATTCAGATGATCACAAATTTGCCCCCATTGAACAGCACCTTCCTTCAGCTGCTGGCAAAAATAACTTCAGAGGTGCTGGCAGCCAGCCCCAGACACATGCTGAGCAGCTCAGCTTGTTAATCTGCCCACACGTGCCACATGTCTCCTCTCCAGGAGCTCCCAGCTGCTTTGGTGCCTGGCAGATCTCCCAGGTCCACCCTTCCCTCCCTCCTCCTCTCTAAGCACCTGCTTTCTGCAGCAAGGGAGGGAGCGGCCGCCTGCCTCTCCCTGGCTCTGACGACCCAATCTTCATGCAGTGCAAGTCCTGCTCCCCAGACATGTCTCCCCAGCTGAAAGCAAGAGACAAAAGGGACCTGCCCTGAGCATGCGCCGTGCACCAAGCCCGGGCATCTCCCTGGCCATTCCCACGCTCTCTGCGCTGCTGGACCTTTGCCAGCCTTCTCATGCTGTCCCACCAACATCCCAAAGTCATTCCTGACTGTGGTCCTCATCCCTCCAAAGGCCCTTTTTGGGTGACCAAAAGCCACCCAAGAGCAGACCCAAACATGAGCCACCCTGGCACCAGCGCTCCCTGAATGTGCCCACTCCCCCCTCCCCAGAGCTGGCCTTCCTGGGGTCCCTCCTCCTGGCCTCTGCAGCTGTGTCCTTGGTGACAGTGGCAGCTTCTGGGGAGGAGGGGGGGAGTGGAGGTCTTGCAAAGTGCCAATTTGTGACGGGCCGTCATGGGAAGGAGCCAAAAATGCTGAGACTCGTGCTGCTTGCCTGCCTTCAGACCCCCTGCTACCCCCTGGCAGGGGTGGGCATCTTCAGGAGTGGTTCAACCCCCCCCAGGGCTGAGCCACATCTGGATGGTGCCTCTCTCTTGCTGTTGACGAGCAAAATCAAACCTGGTGTGATTGATTCTCTGGTGCAGCTGTGTTTGCTGGTGAGGCAAAAGAGCCCACCCACCTCCTTTCTTCCCTCCCTGCATGCTGGTGGCTGCTGCTTGTGAAACCGGCAGCCACAGCTTCCCTGGAAAAAAAGCATCATGTGATTGTTCCTAATCTGGCATGGCCAAAGCAGTCCTGATAAGAGTAATCCCTCGTCGGGAGTGTTTGTGAGGACCTTGGGCAGAAGCTGCTGCCCTTGCTGCCCCTCCCCAGAAGTGCCAGCAGAGCCCCACTCCTTCAGAAATCCCAAAGATCCTGCCCAAACCTTGCCTGGGCAACACCTCCCACCCAAACGTGAGTCCCAGAGCAAGGTGAAACCATCACACCTGTTAGGACTCAAAAGCAGAGGGTCCAAAAGCACCCTGGCTGTGCCTCCCCACAACCAGCCTCTGACCCCAGCACATCACTCATGCTCTGTACGGGGAAATGATCCCCCTGGGAGCTCCTCTGTGTCTTTTAGGGTTTTTCTGTGCTTGCAAGGACAGAAGCAGGGTGTGCTCGGGCCAGCTCCATGACTGATGTCACACCACTGCCCTGTGGTCCTGGTCCAGCTCCCTCAGGTGGTGGCGGTCTCCCAATACCACCCAGGCAAGCAAAGCATGGGGGGTTGTACCAACAGCCAGCAGTGAGCGATTGTGCTTCCTTCCCCTTGTAGTTACACCACATAAACAAATATATGTTTAAAAAGCAAACTGCAGGGACCTGGCAGGGGACCAGGTGCTTCTCTGTGTCACTGTGTCAACTCTCACAGGGCCCACGGCAGCATCACCAAGACGACAGCCATCCCCAGGAGGAGCAGGCGGCCCCTGAGAGAGCAAAATAGCAACAGCAGCCTGACTTGGGAGCTTTCAAGGTCTGCTTGGTTCTAGATAAGCATCCACTTCCCACACACCACTTATCTCCTTCTCCAAGGCTCTCATCATTGAATCGAAGTGGCTTTATGACTGATTTTACTTTTCCAACAAACTAGCTGGGAGGTAAATGTTACCACATGCAAGAGATAAGGGCACAGAAAAGCCTGTTATAAAAGGAGTAAGAGAATTTAAACCCTGGGTTTTTTTTTTTTTCAGACAGAAGCTTTACTCCCTGTGGGAGTGCAGCTGAATGCAGTACAAGCTATTTCTCATGTAGGGCCCTGTTAGGAGACCACCATGTCCAACCACCCTGTGGCTGTGGCAGCAGTGAGATGAAAGTTGCTCCCTGGTCTCAGTGTTTGTAATGTTTGCAATCCTGGGTTAAAATGATGTTTTTTAAACAAAGCAAGGTGATTGGAGACTCACAATCCCTGTCAGTGTTTGAAAGTCCTGTAGGTGTGGTGCTGAGGGACATGGTTTAGCAGTGGACGTGTAGAGTAGCATTAATGGTTGGACTTGATAATCTTTAAGTCTTCTCCAACTTGGATGATTCTGTGATTCTATGATTCTTAAAGTGGAGGGGGGATGAAAGGTAATCGCATTCCTTGGAGAAGTCTGAGTTTTTCATGCCTCTGGGATTTGGCACGGGGCCAAAGGCAATGGATTTGTCCTACCTTACCTGTAGCCCTGTCTCCCTGCATACCTACCAGTGTGGAAGCTGATGGGAGCTGAGGCTCAACTTTTCCCTGCTGAAAATCTGCTGGTGCCTCACGGGCATCCTCCTGCGAGCTGAGCCTGGCTGCTGGTACCAGCCGGTGTGAGGATTTCTTTTCTGACTGATGAAGGGCAAGCCCAGTGCCCAGTGACCACTGGCACCTCTCCAGCCACCTCTGCCTGGGGCAGCTCAGACAACAAACACAACATAACCTCTGGCCGGAGGGGAGGAACTCCCGACCCACATGCACCATCCTGCTTCTGGGCAATATCTCGCTGCAGTCGCGATGGGGATAATGATGTGGCTGGAAAAATGATGCTGGAAATGAGGTGTGTGTGTTGGCGGGGGGAGGCGAGGAGGGGAAGAAGCGGTGTAAGGAAAAGGAGGAAACGTTATGGTGAGCCAAAAGAGACACGTGCCAGGAAGAGGTCTTCTTCAGGTACCAGTGATCTGGCCGAGCATGACCTACAAATTGTTCTTTAAAGAGAAATAAAGACACTTGGTCATGCATCCTGTGGCCCAAAGAGCCTTGGGAATGATCCCTTCTGTTGCTCTCTCCTGGAGCTAGCCCTGGTTTTACAGGGATGGTTTTGCCATCCAAGAGCAGCTGGGCAAAAGCGAGGGAAAAAAATTAAAACCACCTCATGCTTATTGGTGTCCCAGCAGTTGAAGACCCACTCTGACATCTTAAAGGCAGCTAATTTCCCCCAAAGGATGACCACACCCCAGAAACCCCAACCCTCACCAGAGCAGCAAGTTTGGGCATCTGAACACAACAACTCTCATTTTTAAGCATCTGGCACAGACACAAAAGATGCCTGTGGTCCAGGCAGACTATTTTTGCAATGTCTTCTTGGTAGTATAAAGACTTTCTAGTCCATAAAGGGAGGCCTGGAGAGACACCAGGGAGCTGGCTGGGGCTCTGGCCTCAACATGCTGGGAAGATAACCCAGCATCCAGCTTCAAAGCCAAGTGATGTCCTGGGGACAGCCTCTTCTGGTCTCCGAACAATTACAGCACTATGAGCCAAAACCAGCAGCTCTGCCCTTGCCACAGCAACCTCACAGGCAGAACGGGTATGGAGGGAAAAAGCACCAAATTTAGCCATTTGTGAGTGGAATGACAACTGAGTGAGTCAGGTTTGGGTTAGAGGGGCAGAGTTCCATGGGGTAGCTTACACCTCTTCTGCACACAGTGCACACTGCTGGGCATGGCGGTCCCACGGGGCTCACTCTCCCTCAGCCCCACTCCAGCAGCTCAGCAACCCTGATGCTTGTTGAGTTTCTCTTACTCTCACTGAAAAGAAGCCTGCAAATTTTTCTGGGAGCCTTATCTCCAAGGGCAGCAATCTAACTTTTCAGTTAAGCAAGACTGACAGCTGGAAAAATACATCTAAGTGAATATTAAGAGGTATTGATAAGAAAAGTCCTGGAATGATTTCAACTGGTGCAGACTGTGGAGTGCCCTGCATGCTCACAGGGTTCATGCTCTATGAACAGCAAACCCCTCCAACCCCACAGTGTGAGAGAGCAGCTAGTCCAAAAATCCAGTCCCTGTGGCACAAAAACCAATTAGCCAGTGGGACATATTCCAGAGCATTCACTTAATAGGACCATGAGCTTTTTTACTAGAATAAATCTTTGCTTGTAAATTAAAAAGAACCCCACAGTGGTTCTGTGTTCGTACCACTGTTTAGCAGTACGGCAACTGTCCAGAGCCTGGGTGGCAGAAAAATCCTTCAAAGGGACAGAGCAATGTATTTTCTCCTGGATTTCCCCTTCCAACAAATCCTCCCCAGGAAACTCCCTCTGAAGATTTTTTTCTCCCAAGGGAGATTTTGGTCTCTAACTCCATTCTGACCTTCCCAGCATCCTTTTTGACAATGCTGCTCCAAGATCAGCCTTTAATTCAACCTCTAATTTCACATGGGCTGCCAAGGAACCCATTAGGTGATGGCTTTGGCTCTCTTCTAATCAGGGCCAGACTTCTTTTCAGAAGTAATAAATCTCTCCAAGGTTTGCCTCCCTTTACGATATTTTATAAAATCAGGTCCTATTTCCTATCACTACAACTCCCTGTTTTTAGAAAGAAGGCGATGGCTTCACCCGTTCCCCCTAACCAGGAACCAAATAGGAACATGTTCCCCAGAAAACATCATCAAAACAGAGAAAAATTGTTTTCCTGAAGCATTTGGATGATGAAGAAATGTTTCAAAAGCCTTTCTATGCTTAAGGAGTTTCTAAAATCCAAACCAAAATAAACACCATCTGATCAGAGGCCAAATTCAGACTACCCAGAGCGCTGCCCAAATCACCACAGATTATAAAATACCCTTTTGTAAAATCCACTTTATTCTGTAGAAACTTCATTCACTGTCACACAGCCGAAAGTCTCTGCTCAAGAACTGAGTGGGTTAGACCTGCTCGGGACCCAGCTCCGAGATTCAGCTCAGCCTAGAGCCAAGCTGCCACAGGCTTCACGCTCCCCCATTGCTCAGGAGGCTCAGTGACTGGTTAAACTAGTTTGCTGTGGAAATGCAGGGCCCAGCAGCATCCCAGTCAGCCTCAGACTCCCACCTATAGAAAGAGCTTTCCTTAGAATTTTAGAAATAACCACGCTGCTGGTGCCCCAGACTGTTTGCTGCCCAATGCAGGTAATAGTTTTCCTTTGTTTACTTAAGATTAGGCTCTTTCATCCCAGTCTCCAGGCTGTTTAAAGGGGAAATGGTATCTTTTTTTTTTTTTTTTTTCTTTAAAAGGCTTTTTGCGTGGGGACTCATGTGCTTGGGGCTCCCTCTCACCATTCCAGTGTCCTCCAGAACCTTGTGTTCTACCAACTTGTCCCTAATGTGGCCATTTTCTTAAGTGATGAAAAGCTTGTGGGATTTTGAGAAAAAAAAAACCCCATTGTGCAGTCTGCAAACTTGCTATTCTCAATCAAGAAAAGTGAACAGATTCCTTCCCTAAGAGTAAGAGCCTTATAGTTTTGGGTCAAAACCACACTAGATGGGTACCTTCCAGAGAATGTCCTTGACATCTGTTTTTGAACGTGTGTTAATGAACAAGCCAATGCCTCTAAGCAAAGTCATGGTTCCCAGAAGAACATCTTAATCATTAACCATGAAATACACGATTTCCCTGCAGTTTAGAAAGGAGGGGTTTAGATGGAGGTAATGCTACAGGCCATCAGGATACACATACAGTCCCAGTTTACCACTGGGAGAGCAGTGAGCAGGGACCACTCACAGCCCATCACCTGGCAGTGTTGCTTTCATCACCTGGCAGTATCTTTCTCCTTCCTGCTACTGGTCTGTAGTGAGGACAGGATTGGACTGACTGTATTCATCCCATGAGGACTTTGGTTTGGTCTCTTTACTACCCCAAAAAAGGTTTCTCACCCGGATTCCTCATACCATCCCTTTTTAACCAAAAGGCTCCAGAGATTGCTGAGCAGCTCTCAAATTCAGGTGGTTATCAGATCTGCCCTCACCCCAATTTTATAGACAGGAGGAAGGCTTGAGGTCAACCTCAAAATGGGCTCACAAAAATTTACCAAAGTTTTTAATCAAAGCATGCCCAGACTAATTTAGTTCTATTTTTCCTGTATTCAAATGCTCAGGCAGCCTCGTGCAAGTGCCGGCTCGCTGCAGTTTGTTAAACAAATGAAACAAAGATGTGGCCCTAGGAGGCAGAGCTTGCTTTGATTTTTTTTAAGGCTGGAGGAAAAGGGAGCCAGTGAGAGCTGGAAGCACGGCTGTCGTGCTGGTGGTTTGCTTTGCAAGGACACTGCCCAGGGGCTGACCATCTCCCGTTGATCAGCTGCCCCACAAACAGCCTGCCCGCTGGCCGCCCACTCTCGCTGCACTCACTGAATATTTGCTTTCCAGTACTGAGGCCAAAATCAGTTGCTGAAGGGACACCCAGGACCGCTTGGCCTGGAAAGAGAGGAGGGTTTAGTGTGTCTCTGTGTGTACACAGGACAGATCAGCTCAGCTCTGCAAACAAACCAATGCCATCAACTGAAAGTTCCCAGGGTTTCCAGCAGCAAGAGGGGAAAACTGGCATCGAACAAAAGCAAAGTCTGTGGCCAGGCACACGGGACCTGAATGAAGACCACATTCAGGTTACTGGGCCAAAAATGTTCTCTGTCTTTTCTCATCTGTTTGCAGACCTTGTGCAGTTCCTTCCCTTCGCCTTAACACAGAATCCAAATAACTTGCTGCTAGAAATAGGAGGCAGGGCTGAGCGGCATCTCAGCAGCTAGGCAGTGCCTGCAGCCTTCACAGAAACCCTGAGCTAATAAGAATATGGATGCATTAATCAAAAGAGCAGTGATCAGTGTCTAGTCTTCTGCTCTGTATTGATAGGAAGCAAAGGTTAAACCCAAGAACCATGTAATTCAGCTAGGGCTTGAGGAGCAGGAGCTATAAAAATAACCTTTCCCCTTCTGGGTGACATCCTCATCTTCTGTGGTGAGGTTAGAAATCCTGCACAAAGGGCAGCTGGCCTTCACGTGAACTGCCTGCTCCTGTGGCTTGGCCCTTCATTCTTCAGGGAGGATGGAGGGAAAAACACTGAATTCAATCCCAGTGACCCAAAAGCAGCTGGCACTGTAGGCAGAGCTTAAGCCCAAAGGTTCCTCTAGGGAAGGAGCAGGGACAGGATTAGGCAAAGCTATGTTGCAATATCTAGGACAAAAAAGAGTGTAAATAAAATATTGACCCACTGAACTCCAGCTAAAACAAGGGGTTAAGCCAAGTAGGAACACTGAGCTTCACTAGATCTCTCAGGTCCCACTCATTCAGGTGAGGTTCTGGTGAGCACCAGTTACCAGCTGTTAAAATTGCTTCTTTAAGCACCGTCATCCACTGCTGCTTTAGCTGGAAGCACGCTAAACCCCACAGGATCATCTCTAGGCTCTGCTGACTCACTAGAGAGAGGCTTTTAAAGCCCACACTTCCTACATCTCCTGCCCAGCGCCTTTGCAACTTTACACGTGTCTTGAGCCCAACACATTATACTTCTCAGAGGTCAGGAAGCTGGTATTCACAGAGTGTTGTTTTGCCAGACAGTGATGCAACACTAGCAGCTTTCCAAACTAAAGATGGTTTGATGTGCACACGTTGCCAGGTTTACGCTGTTCAACCACTGGAGGAATCCATGAGACCACTGGCGTTAAGATTGTTGCTCCTAGAGCAAAATACGAAAAGTCATTACCTTACAGATTTGATTAAATCCATACCAAGATTTCCGGCACGTTGCACAGTTCAGAGATGACTTAGACTTAAGAAGTTTAAGACTTGACATGAGAAGAGCTTAAGGTCCTCAAGGCAGGGTGAACCTGCTTGTTGTGCTGAAGGCAGAGGTGCTAAAATGCATGTGCTGCCCCATACAAACCCGTACTGGGAGTGGAGATAAGCCCAGCTGAAAAAGCTATATCCAGAGACTTCAACTCAGAGTTGAACTGTGAGAGCTCAGATCTCTCCATGGGTGGAACGTTGCCAGGAAGCCTGAGATCCAAAATAGAAACTCTTTGCAACCGTTAAACATTTCAGTGGGAGATTATATTTTTGTTAGTCCCTCTGGATCCTGTACTACCACATCTAGCAGCAAGAAGCCTAGTTGGGTGTCTGAAGACAGTGAGGATGCTGGTGTCCCTTTCCTCAGGCATTCCTGCCTGGAGGAACTTTGCTGGAGATCCCCAGCCAGCATCACAGGCTCATTTGAAACCACTCTCTTTTGCTGTCAGCTCTTGCACAGTGCAAAGCTGAGATTCAAGCTGGAAGGCTACAAACTGTGAAGCAAAGGCAGAAGCAGCGTGAGCTGGAGATGAGGGAGCCCCTTCCCTGGATCACACTCCTGTGTTACCACCTCACCCTGGCACTGAGCTCCAACCCAGGGGGGCCTGGGGAAGCCGTGGCAAAACAAGGCTCTGAGGAGGCCCACTGAGAACCAATGACTTGGGGGACAAGAGCATTTGTAAAACTGCTATTCAGAGTGTCTCCAGTTTGGCCTTTCCTTTCTGTCTCTTCCTCTATTTCGGTCTTCTTTATGTTTTTGGGAAGTGAGAACACAAATGGTGACACCAACGGTGGTTTCATATGTAATGCAGCTGGAGCACACAGCCATAGAAACTGCTGCTTAGGTGTGACTTCATATTTCTTATTTTGTCTGCTTTTGATTAAATTCAACAGTAGAAATGACCATAACCATGACATCCACCTGCTCCTCAGGAAACATTGTTACCTGTCAGTTGCACAATACTTCTATAGATGTACAAACACTCCTGTGTATAAATATTTTATGAAAGCTTATATGTTTATAAATATCACAAAAAAATATATTAAAAAAGTATATCAAAACTAGCTGTGAGAAGTCAGAAAGAAAACTAATGAAGATGCTATGGAAACCTTTCAGTTTACACTTTCAAACTGGAATGAAATGACCTCAAAATGAATTTCAAACCCCTGAAGTCTGAGCCTTGAGTCATCATCCATAACATAATTCAATGTAAATGAATAGTTTGATTTATTTTCTTCCTAAAGAGAAAACAGTATTTTTCCAAACAACTCTACCAGGGGATTTATCAAGTAACTAGTTCTAATTACAGCTATAGCCTTCTAATTAAACTCTAAGGTGAATTTTTAAGCTCTTCAGACCTGAGACATTACACACAATCCTCCATAATCTCTTCCTGAGGAAATTATTGTATTATTTAATAGTCTTTGTGTTGGGTAATTACAGCAGGCTTCCTTCCTCCTCTCCATTCCTTGTGCTCTTTATTTACATCTGCATCAGGCTCATAGGGCCACAGTCTCTGCTGACCTCCAGTTTTTCCTGATTCAGTGAGATGCATCGAGAGGACAGAACAGGGGCTCAGAGGGATCACTCAGCGTGGCTGAAGAGCCTGCAACACCCTTTTTCCTTCAGTACGCATCAAGACAAACACAGTGTGGTAGCTTCCTCCAGGGCTGTAGGAGGAAGTGCAATGGCCAGGAGAAAAACCCACATGGGGAGGAAACTCTGAGAGTTTCCAGATGGTAAACACCAGAGCAGAGGTCAGCAAATGTTCAAGATGATTGTGGGTGGTGCTTTTTCTCTACCCAACCAGAGGTTAAGTGTCCTGCTAGGTGGGAATATCTGTCTCCAAGGCAGGATACAGGCAACTGGTAATATTTCAAGACAGTTCAAGGATGTACCTTCTGGCTCTGATGTTTTCCCAACTAGGTGGGAACAGGGAGCTTCTTATGGTTACCCTCACAGGATCCAGAGGTCCTGAGCTCTGCTATGTGCCACTTCTGCCACTGGGCCACTTTAGACAGCAGTTGCCAGCCCTGACTTTACAGCACCTCAAAAGCTGAGGGCTTTGAAAATTAGGAAGGATGGCTAATTCCCAAGTCATATTTTATTTCTACAAGAAGGGAACAATGAATAAAAGTAACACTCCCTAGAACTGGCAGCGGAGGCGGTGCTTGTAAGGCCTTCTGATATATTTAGCCCAGCACACTGGGCTGGAGCTCAACTGCTGTGTGCTGTTTCTGCCAGAGACCACCTGTGACCTGTAACACAGCCCATCACCTCTGCTTACCCTCCTGTCTTTTCTAGCACCACCCCCCAGACAAGCATTTCAGTGCTACACCACTCCCCAACTCAAACCAGCTCCTGGTCAGGATGCTTTCTCCTAAGGCAGGGTTCAAGGTATTAATGAAAAATGAATGTTTGATGTGTTAATGAAAATTGTCAGAAAGGACACCAGGTTTATCACCATGTTTTTCTGATTAGGAAGAAGACAATAGATGCAGAAGGCTAGAAAAGGCACCTGGAAACCAACTTTCTTTGTGTACAGGGAAGAGACTGTCCCATCTCCTACCAGTGTCCCTGTCCAGGAACAAAACCCTTCCTTTCCTACATAAAACTTCTGCATTGCAACAGGGAAATTTTTTTTTCAGTATGAAACCCAAATTTACCACATCCTTTTAACCTGGGAGCATATCAAAGCATATTAAATAATATTAATTTCCACTCCTTTTTCCTCCCTCCCTAAAAAGCAGGTGGTGATTAGAATGGCAGATGAGACTGCATTCAGACTTTATTGGCCAATCCTTGTTTAACAAGACTGGTAAATACAAATCATACACACACAGAGGGCTTTGTGCATTGTAACACAATTGTACTTAGTGCTGAGTCAGTAGGAGCACTTTGAAAATGAAAGTCATAAAAAGTGAATTTCACATTAGGAAAAAAATAAGTAGCCTGTTCACTACTGATCAGCTTTGTTGCCTGGGTACCAAGTACAGTGGCTCCTTTTGATCCCTGCCAGGGCCCTCTAAGTGCGTGCTGTATTTTATTTCAGCCCAGACCCATTACAGCTATTTATTCATCTTTGGTGAAATGCTCCATTTGCTGCTGCACGCAGACCCAGGCTGGCGTAGGAGACAATCCTGCATGTCGAGGGAGCTCGCCCAAGGCTGCCTCAAGGATCTTTCAAGGGAAGATTTAAATTCTTAAAAGCATTTTTGTCTCTGTAAGGCACAGCAAAGGGTGCTCCTTCCACCTACCTACCTGCTTATCTGTCAGCACTGAAACAATGATGGGTTGGGCTGCCTGGCAGCTCCTGTGCCGGCTGCATCGCATTGCCCTAGCCAAGTTGTGGCAGAAAAACAGCAGCAGGACCTGCTGCCTTGCAGCAGATGGACTTGTAGTTTACCTAACCCTGAAAAGCTGTGATGATTTGCTGAAGATGTGGTTTGCAAAGGTGGCAAACGGGTGTCTTGTGGCACCAGCAGATATTGTCACCGACTACACAGCATCGCAGATGTAGCCATTGCTCATCAGCTGAGCCTCAGGAACCCACTGCACTGGTAAAGCAGAACACAAGTGGCCTACAAGAAAGCTGGAGAAGGGCTGTTTCCAAGGGCATGTAGCAATAGGATGAGGGGCAATGTTTTTAAACTAGAGTAGATTTAGATTGGATATTAGGAATAAATTCTTTACTATGAAGCTGGTAGAACACTGGAACAGGTTGCCCAAGGAGGGTGGAGGCCCCATCCCTGGAGACATTTAAGGTCAGGTTTGAAGAGGCTCTGAGCAACCTGCTCGAGTTGCTGATGTCCTTGTTCACTGGGGGGGGGTTGGACTAGATGACCTTGAAAGGTCACTTCCAACCCCATGCATTCCATGGTGCTATGAACACCCAAGCTCAGGGGTGCTGGCACTTGGGCCAACAGCCAATTTTCTTCCTTTTGGGAATTAATATATTTGCTTTCTCCTATTTGCACAGCAGAGGATACATTCTTTAGTGCCCAGTTCTACAGACTTTTACAGAATTAAGTTTTTTCCTTCTCATCATCCCACCTAAGTGAACTGCAGGACAAATTCAGTCCCTGTGCAATGTGGCTGCAAGCCCCAGTGCCCCTATGGGGTCCAAGGCCATAATCAGCTAGAATTCATAATTACATCCATCTGAAGGAGTGAAACCCAGCTCATTGCACTTAAGCTGTAGTGCAACTTCACCCAAGTTCATAAGGAAGAAAAAAAAATTCTTACTGATCTTAGTAGATTCTGAGACACAAAAGGAGGAAGCTGATCTGCAAGTAACATTTTCAGGTAATTGCTTTTCAGAACACTATCATACCTCAAAGCTGCTTCAAAGAGGAATAAATGGCAAACAGCCACACAGCCACGGGGAATTATTCCTGTTCCTATCTCCAGGGTCTTTTTTTTTTTTTTTTTTTTTTAAAACTCTTATGCCAAAAGCCACATTTCCCCAGTTACCAGGCAGGTCCTTTCACCAGCAACTTGAGAGGCAACATGGACATTAAGACAAGAACCCACAAAGTGAATGAAAAACAAAACCAGATTAATTTCAAAATAGTTATGGTCAAAACTAAGAAATGTTTAACTACACTTATACCAAGTCTTATTATGAATATGGCTTCACAATATCCCATGACAGAAGTGCCAAGACATTTAAACAGCTTCTTGATCAGCTTAGTCAGCTTTAACATTCAGTAACTAAGAAGTCTATGCTCCTGTTCCTGTTTGTCTACTGCAAGTTCTCAAAGAAAACTTAAGAGAACTTGCCCTTAGCATGCAAACCTACAGAAAACAAAAACCAATCATACTAGGAGACTAAGCATTGTTCCCTGCTCATTAGTTTTAGCTTACCTGTGTCCCCACAAATCCCACCCTCTTCAAACAAATTCACATGACAAAAGGCAAAGGATGGAGCACATTTTGCTTGCCTTTGGGACCTTTCCTATCCCCTCACCCTCAGAAACCAGAGTGGTAATGCTGGAGTACAATGGCAGTGCTGGGGCTTCCCTGAAGCAGTCCTGCCAGGGAACCTCAGAGCTTAGTTTCCTCAGCATCTGTTCAACAAAAAGGGCTTCACCCCTGATACAACCACTTTTGATGACAGTCAGTGCTACTGTGACCAAGCCTCCCTCCCTCTTTGCTTCTGAGAAGTCTGAAATGCCTGTGACAGTCTTCAGGGGCTTCTTGAGAACTTGAACTTACCCACAGAACACAAAACAAGGCTTCCCACAGAATCAAGACACCCATTACTCATAAGTCCTTTTCTTTTTGGTGCTTCAGAGCACCAAAGTTCTGAAGTGTTTGTTTCCCCTCCTTTTATCTCAGAGTTTACTGGAAGTGATAATAACTGTGAAATGAAGCTTTCACTAGCAGAGAAATTGTCTGGCTGGTGGCACTAAATACAGATGCTTCTTTCAGGGTGCCAGCAAAATTCCACAGATGCTGGTAACTCATGCTTCTGTTTTCAGGGTAGTTAACAGGTCAGATACAGGAACATGCTTAAACCTAAACCTTTTCTTACAGCCAAACTAGATAAAACTATTTTTAAACTGATCTTCGGTCTACTCTTCACCCTTTCCTTTAACCACCTTCCCCACACTTTTACTAGTATTCACTTACACAACAAATGCTAAAGACATTTAATAGAAGGTATATCCCAACACATTGAGCCTAAAGCTTAAATGAGTCTGCCTTTGGAAGCAAGCAAGAAAGCACTTCTAGCACAGATTAAGGCCAGAAACAGCAACTATTTTATCCTGCAAATATAACGAAGACTTAAGAATATCAACTATGATGTTTTTAAGTGCTTTATATTTATTATAAAGTATTAATAATTGAGTGAATGGAAAATGTTTCTCTATACTAGAGAATAAAATGACAGCTCTTACAAGTTAAGCTATACAGTACATGAAATGCTGCACAGTTTTTCAGCTGATTAAAACAGTATTTGCTATACAAGTGAAAAAGGGTAGACTTAGAAGTTTATTATTTATAATACAGTGTGTTAGAAAGCACAAACAAATAACATTCAAAATAAACAAGCTCCAAAAAAATCTAAAGAAATCTTTAGATGGCATGTACACAGATTATACTCAAGTTTCAATATACACGTTATTGTTCCCCACAAGACACTCCACTTTGACTGGATTGCTGGAACATGATGAACATTGAAGGCGCAAGAAAAGCACCTCCCAAGCCACATAAGCATCGGATGGGCAGAAGAGCAATTTCCTGAAGTGTTCTCCACAGTCTTTGGCTACTATTTCTTACAGCCATATACTGTGGCAACACAAGAAGAGAGATAGGGTCCAGTTACAAGCATTGTCAATGCCAATCCAGTTACCTGGGGAGTTGCTAGAGCAATTCAAGGCACTCTCACCAGTGCTGCCTGCCCACAGAACCCCCTGTGTACGACACAGCATTTTAGGAGACAACCAGGCTGGGCTAAAGCATGTTCTTGAAGGACATGGAATGAACGGTTCCAGACAAACTCCTTCAGAATGTCCAGTTCCAAGTTCATTCAGTCGTACTTCACAGGCACACCAGCTTAAGAGAAACATTCATGTGTACATAGGTAACACATTGAAGTAAGCTGCTTCAAATGTGTTGAGTTGCTTTATGGTTAAAGTGGTGTAAAGTATCAGCAGCTTTGAAGATAGTGTTCATGGGGCACATTGAGCCTAATCTCACAGTAAGATTTTAAGCCTACTTCACAGTTTAACAGTTGTCTCCTTTGCCTTTCCTTCTCGTTAAGAGGCAGCATCTACAATGAATCATCTTTTACAACTGTTCTGCTTACAACATAAACCAGTGTCAACACCCCCCTAGAAAACACTCACAGTAACACTGTTTGCTCTGATGCATGTGGTATTGACACTTAATTGTAAGCTTCTCCCATAATATAAAATACCTTCTAGATCAAAAAGATTAAAGATATTGCACTGTTGTATTTTACTTTTGTCTCCCAATCTCATTCCAAGTGTGTACAAAACTGTAAATAAGTCCTTTTTATACAGTCTTCAGTACTGTACACCTGTGTTCCAAGGAACTGGAATTCAGTGACACCTTCGTTAGAGATACAGTAGCTTAAGCACAGTGTAAGTTCTGTCCAGCTGCCCTCTTCATACAGTAACCAACAGGCCACTCCTCCCACATCAGACCTTCAGCTTCCTCTTCTGATCAAAGTATGCATCAAATCTGGATAACGCATATTCCTGGGAAAATAAAGGACATTCAGTGCTCAATACAGAAAACACAGCAGAGTTTTCTTAATTGGGATGGGGAAGCATAATGAAGGTATTAACTGTGTCACCTTCCTAATCCATCAGCTCAATGCATTAATTAGCTCTATTTGGGAAGGATAATCCCTCCAGAGGCTGTTCCGGCCTCTTAAAATTTCCTCCAATCTTATTTCACCTCTAACACTACTAGAGCTGCCAGTATGTCAGAAAAAATGGTAACTAAGAAGGTCAGGATTTCACTGAAAAGGAAGGCGTCTGCAACACTTCTTGAGGGGCTGTCAGCATACCTGGAAGGTGTATCACTTTACAGTACACTAAACATGTACCACGAGTTTAGCTGATCCCTTTCTCAAGTACAAGCAGCTACCCAGCATCACTATTGTCACACACTGAGTATCAGCGTGTTGTTACACATGTGCTTTCACTGCTCAATTCCCAGTTCACGCTTGCTGCATTTAACTCCCCTCTCGCACAGGGATCTCTTATTGCAGAAGACCCTCACTGCTAGGCCTGGCACATATGGCTATAGGCTCTCTAACAACAGGAAGGATCTCTGAATTTTGTGATCTTAAGTGTTCTTTACGTTAAGGTAAAAGCACAATCCAGTAACAAATTGGTTTTTAAAAAGTTTTACTCCATTTTGAAGACATTAGCTGCTGTGAAAGGCTACTTACTTTCTGATAAGGTACTTCATGTTACTTAATAGCACATACATTTTTAGTTACATGAAACTAAAATTTAAATAACTTACCAGGTAACCAAACTCGATGGATGAGATCTTTGCTTGTATAATAGACCACAGGCCCCAGAAGAAGTGGGATGCAAGGGCAAACCTGCAATCACAAAGCTATGCTTACTGAAAATAGCCCAGAAAGTCACAAAACCTTATTTCAATATTTGGATAGTATTCCCTAGTTTGGGGATGAAGAAAAGGTGTGGACAAGTATGACATTAGAAAAATAATTTCATTAGCTTCCCCAAAGAGCAGTATTTTCTTTACTCCACATATCTAAAGGTTACAATGGACAGGTTTTTCTTTACCACAGAGAATTTATAATCTCTCTTGGCTGAAGTTTCTCCACCCACTGAGGTATATATAATAGGTATCACCATGGGAGTTTCAAGATACAGTTGTAAAAGAAGTTACCTGTTAACTTCTATCAACACTTCTTCTTCTAGTTTGGACTTCTCTTCGTTGCTCAGATTTTCAAAGCCATCTTGGAATTCAGATAGGTAACTGGAGATAAAGTGAAGCTGCAAGGCAAGTAAATAACTTAAAACTGTTCATCTCAAAGCACATTTGCTTCTTAGGGAACTAGACAAGTCTTTTAAGGAGTTGGCATTTATTTTTTCCAAACATCAACAGTGCTGAGTTAGCCTTAAGATTAACGGTGGTTCTACTAATTGCCTGAAGGTCCAGTTTAAGAATTAAAGCCATAATATTAAAGACAACAGAGATTTTGTTACTGCCAACTCATTTCACAGCTGCAATGCACAGCTACTGGACTCTCAGGTGGATAGGTACATGGCACATAGTAAATATTCTATCCTGAGTTTTCTCTATCTAAATGTTTCTTGAGGTTTTCCAAGTCTCCATAGTTTTTAAAGCAAAAGTAGTCAGGATTACAAAAAGTGTTATATTTAAGGAAGTCACTCAGGAAAGGTCTTGGAACAAAGAAAAGTCCAAAATGGAAGTGGAAAAGAGAGTTAAGATTCGAAGAGTGTGGACACTGGCATTTTATTAACAATGTCTTAGGTGCCTACCTGTTGCTTCTTTGAAGGATATTTAAGAACACTAGCTTTGAAGAAAGGGTACTTCTCATATGTGTAATCATACATCCATTCACAGAAGTGATTTCCAATGTCAAACCCTCTGAAAAAGATAAAGGAGTGTCTCAATATATTGCATACCAGCAATCTGGTTTTGCTTAAGCAAGCCTAAAACTGAGCTTAGGTGCGAGACTACTTAGAACTTACTGCAGTTTTGCTAAAGGAGGCAGAAAATTGATGACTAGGACAGAATATTTTTTCAAGGTATTAAAATTGAAGAATATAGGTAGTTAAGAGTGAAAGCTACCAGCTATATGAAAATACTAGACTTTACTATCAAGTTTTACACCGATGAAGATAATGAAATACTTGAGTATGCATTGTATCTCAGCATGAAGTCAGGCCTATCTCTAACATTAGCATAATTGCAGGCAAAGAGGTCACACTCAAGGTACTTAACATATCCCACTTTTATGTTACAGAATTCAGGGCTCCATTAGTGTTCCAGATATGCTGATGTTTAAATGATCCCGCACTCTGATCATCCTTAAACAGAGGTACTAAATGACTGAGGTAGGAACAAAAAGCATTTTGTGAGGAAAACCCCAGGATTACTCATCTGCACAGATGAGAAAGCTGTTTGAAAAGACTGAAATAAAAAAAAGACCTGGAAAAGCAAACCTGCCCTACATACGCAAGAACACAATCTGCTGTTCTCCTCAGCTCCTTGCTAGAAAGAGATTTTGACAGACAAGTAAGACAACATTTGTGCATAAACAACCCCTCAAGTCTGGACAACCAAGGAGCTCCAACATCTCTGACTCTATGCCTACACTCAACACCATTGGGACCAGAGCTGTTTTGACTAGTTATATTTGCTGCTCATCTCTAAAACAGCAGAACATGATTGCCTAGAACAGGCAGGTGATCAGCAGTGCTGCACTTGCTCTTGCTGTAGCATGTAGAATGTAATAAGCCTTCCTGCTGAATAGAAGAGGAAGTGATTTACCGGTAGTTATAGCTGCTGTATTCGAAGTCAATTAGCATCAGCTTTTGGTTTTCTGAATTCTCCCTGCCTTCCAGAAGCAAGACATTACCTAAATACAAAAATTCAAAACAATACAGTATATTCAATAATGGCCCAGGAAAATGATAGAAAAGCAATATTGCATCTTAAGAATGATTGTTCGGACAATCCCAGTTATCCCTTACATCTGTGCAGAAGAACAGCTGGAAAAGCCAAGTTGCACCGGCTCACTGGAAGTTGAGACATGTACTATAAACCTTGTAAAGCAAGTTCTTCTGTACAGGCAGAGGTGGATTTGTTCTCCCAAGGGCTGTGTGTCTCTGGTGTTTCACATGCAGCTAACTCAGGTGTCACCATCAGCCTTAGCAGCCCCTGCTGAATTGTTTCTTTCCACAGCTCAAGATCTAAATTATGCAGCACATCTCGTATCTGCACAGCACCATCACTGATCACACAACACTTGGGACAGGAATTGCTTTTCAGCAGCCTGAAAAGCCACAGGCTGATCACATTGCTATTCTACTCTGTGGCACAATTGGTACCTATAGAGCAGCCTTTTTCTTTCTAAGGGGGAGATGGGCTTTATCTTGTCCTTCAGTTCAACTTGTCACTAGAACTCATCTGAAAGACATCAGGTTTGCCTCTGTCAAGTGCAAACTAATAAGTACATTTAGAGTCATTTCTATTTCTGCAGTAGTTTGTCCCCTCTCCACAGGTACATCTGTTCTCTATCCCATACCTTTGCACCCAGAGAACAAGCACATGGTATTTTGTGTCCCATCCCTGCTTTGGAAAGATAGGTTCCAAAGCTTGCCCCAGCACTGCCATGCTCTGACTCCTCCAGTACTGCACCCTGCCACACCAGCAATGAGACCTTCAACCCCACCACTGTGGAGATAGCTCTTCAGATCTCCAATCACCCTTGCTCTGACTATCCTCCAGGGCAATCCTCTTCCCATGCCAACTCCTCAGCCTTATTCTAACGAGGCCAGGTCTCCTGAAAAAAACCAGCCCTGCCTACGGTGCTGGTATAGTATCCCTCCAGCTTACCCACGTGACAGGGAGCACAGACACCCAACACCTTCAGTCCTGCCTTCTTTTCATCTCTTTAGAAAACTGGCTCAGAAAAAGCATTATTCCTTCCATGACTCCCAAAGCAAGCATACTAAAAAAGGGTTTCCTAATGTTTCTTACCAGTACAAGCTGAAAACTGCTGAGTCAAACTAGTCTCCATTTTCACCATTCCCTGTACTTTTTCAGAATTTTTCCTTGAAAAGGACTAAAGCATATCATCCCGACTGTGCATATTGCAGACAGCTAAGAAAGGGATGGTCTTAACAGAAGAGACTCAAAGCTCCCATCATCAACTGCCCCATACAAACAGAGCACATCTGCATGCCTGGCTTAATCTAGTTACGGCACGAGACGTTCTCTTCATTAGCCTGAAAGGCTAATTTGAAGCCAACGCGCTTTGCTTTGCAACTGCTGCACACTGGGAGCGCACAGGCTGCTGTCTCAGGTCAGCTGCCAGGGCAGTACCTCCATAATGTGACTACCTCTCAGAAAGTAAACAAGTGACCAGAAAAAGGCTTAATGCATCATTGAACAAGATCACGAAATATTAGCAGCTTACCTTCCTGACAGTCGTTGTGGCAAAATACAACTGGTGATGAAGTAGCTTCAAGCATAGCTCTAGAAAACAGCAGTACAGGATCTTGTAAGTAACAAATCAAAGATCAGTTCCACTTCCAAGTGAAGAATGGATTTCATTTTAAGAATTTGAAGCAATATTAATTTCTAGTGAGATCCTATTATCTCAATTAGGAGTCCAAGATCAGGACAACAAAGTTGGACTTAAATGATCAGCAAGTCAGATCAGCAATCGATCGCATCAGTTTGGAGTCATACAAGATTCTGGTTACAGAAGCAAAAACAATCCCCAATTTGTACGGTAAATGAATATAGGGTATTATACTGTATAATGTGTCCAAACAAGTAGACAAGCTCATACTGAAACTGGGCAAATTGGAAGACAGTGGCAGCCAAAATAAGCCTACCTTAGATTCTTCATTTCCTGGGGGAGATTGTAACTGAGGAGTTTGTTCAGTTTTCTAGTTTTGGATTCTCTGGTGAATTTAATCCTCAGCACTTGATTTAGGTATCTGTTAAAAATAGAGACAACAGCAGAGCACTTGTGACAGTAAGTATATTAGTCTTCCCATTCTAAGATATTTAAACTAAAATCAAAAAAAGGTTAAAAAGAAAATGTTACTATTTTTCAAGGTAATTTAAGTTTCTCAAGTAACTATGAAACAGTTTATGGGTACAGTGAGAGCTTCTGCCCTCAGGCATTCAGGAGAATTCATTCTTATTAACAAAATTACAAACAGGTCATCTTTTTTCCATACTTTAAAATAAAGTATAACTTACTTTTCCATTGTTCCAAAAAGCCACTTAGGTTCTTTATTAAATGGCATTTTCATGCCATGAAATCTAGCCATCTTCTCAGCTATTTCAGCAGATATGTCAGGTAAGCTTAGTTCTTCAGTACTTAGTTTCCTGCTCTGTAATAAAATACAGTATCCATAAAATACAGTGAACTGATTAATTACAGAAGTGATTAATTACAAACACTACCATTAGTGTCTCTATAGTGTAGTATTAAATACTAGCATAGTACTCAATCAATACACTTTTTCATCCCAAATTAACTTAACAAAATTGCTGCCTTTAGAAAAGCCAAGTTAGCCAGCCTAGCTTGTGACTTAATTTTCTTCTAGATTGAGACTGGGGAAAATCACATCTCACACTAAGAATATCTTCAAAGAACACTGGGTATAAATATTTAAGAACATCAAAAGCATCTGCTCTTGTGCTTCTTTTAAAAGAAAGTGTTACTTCATAGCTTCCAACACTATGTTTGGTATCAGGCTTTTTATCTTCATTTATTAGTCTCTGCTACAGCTGAAGAGTTTTTAGATATCTCTCCCTGGCAAGAGCTATAATTGGGCTCTCCAACACCCACTATAAATGTATCAAATTACAGCTAGCAATTACTAGTCTGCCAAGTATTCCATTCCCACATCCCTGCTTTTCTGGGCAGTGCAGAGACCTTCTTGTCATGATCAATTAGAGCTACCAGCAGCCCACTGACTTGCCATGAACAGGACTTACGGGAATGAATTCCTCCAGTCGCCCTTGTGGAAAGATTCCATACAGCTTTGGGCCAAGAGCTCTCTCTGCAAGAATGGCAAACATAACACTTTCCAGAACCATGGCTTCTGCCCCCTGCAAAACAACCAAACCAAAAAACCCAACAATTAAAGCGTTAGTTGGCACTCGCACCAACTAATTAGTGATGCCTGCACCATCTAATGAACTTAAGTGTGCACAGTAGCTGAACATGCTACAAAGTGAGAAATTTTAGAGTTAGTTTTAGAAAAAAGAGACTCACCATTTTACTAATCAAAGTTCCTTGACAAATAGCAACTTGTAGTTAGCATGGGAGCAATACAAAATACTGGTTTCAAGTTTAAAGCTGGGGAGGAAAATCACATTACTTAATAGGTACTGTTGTGGGCCAGGTCAATGGAAAACTACACAAAACCCAAAACACCCTCTCCTCCCTAACCTGTGGGAACTCTGCAAATTCATTTCCTGAAAGAGTTTATACTACTGAAGCACAGCACAGGAACTATAAATATTATCCTTGGCTATTTTCACACTGGAACACTACCCCACAAAAGGGCATTTTAACTATGCAAGTGAATGAAAGACTGAACTAACCAATTTTTCATTTAGAAGAATGACCTAAGATTTGTTTCCATTAAGCACATTTAGGTCTTCCCTCTTTCTTGAGAGAATAATTTAAACTCCTGCTAAGGAGCACGTATGTGCGAATAAACATTCTTCCTTTTCTACCTCCAAACACACTTCAAGTTTCAATAACTTTTCTTCAAGGTTCTTCCTTATATCAATTAACTCAGTCCATAACAATCAGAAGCAGAAGGCTTTTTAATATGAATGCTTAAAAATTAATAGAAATATTTAATAGGTCTCAAAAAATACAGTTAAATCACTGTAGTATAGCTTTCCTAATGGGTAGCATTAGCTGTAAGTAAATACAGCAGCCACAGTATAAATCACTATTCTGACAATGACATTAACCAGAATCCAGCTGTACTCAAATCCTAGAGGTCTGCTGAGCCTCTGCCTACTTCTAAGCAACTCACCTCAAAGTCCAAGCCATGACACTTAGGAGCATAAGTATTAAGAGGACAAAATTAAAAAAGCATTCAGATATTTTGGATTACAGAGCCTTTTGTGTTACTGTAGTCACTGCAGTCTCAGACAGTAAATAACTCCCACAAGTTCCAGTCTTGTGTATGTTCCATCCAGGCAGTTTCATTGATAAATTATTTTTATTATTGGCCCACAACTTCTTATTCTGGCATCTTGAACAAATTCTAGCATTTCACTTTGACATATAAGAAAGACTCAATTATATAATTGACTACTGTGTTCAGCTTTGGGCCCCTCACTCCAAGGACACTGAGGTACTAGAATGTATCCAGAGAAGGGCAATGAAGTCTGGTGAGGAGTGGCTGAGGGACCTGGGGCTGTACGGCCTGGAGAAAAGGAGGCTCAGGGGAGACTCTTTTCACTCTTTACAACTCCCTGAAAAGAGGTTGTAGAGATGTGGGGGTCAGTGTTCTTCCAAGCAACAGGTGATAGGACAAGAGGAAATGGCCTCAAGTTGCACCAAGGGAAGGTTAGGATGGGTATTAGGAAGAATTTATTTACTGAATAGGTTATCAGATATTGGAACAGCTTGCCCAGGGTAGGGGTAGTCCCCATCCCTGGAGTCGTGTAGACATAGTGCTCAGAGATAAAGTTTAGTCAAGGACTTGTCAGTTCTTAGTTAATGACTTAAACTTAAAGGTCTCTTTCAATCTAGGTGGTTCTGTGATTATATTCTGAAGCAGTAACTTCAATAAAAAGGAAAGAATCATCAAGAATATTGAGATTTGAAGATGAATAAATGTACTGCATCTGTGTTCTCCACTGTTTTTCCATCTCAGCTCCTTAAAACAGAGCTAATAATGCATTAAAAATATGTCATTTTAATAATTTCACATACCTTCACCACCGTGATCTGAACTTTTAATTTCTGTTCTGAAGCTTAATGCCAACCAAGCACCAAAAAGCAAATTACATACAGGTTGCTGACTGTCTACTCTATTACTAGTTGGTATTGAATTTGTCTGTGCCCAGTACACCACCAGTGTGGCTTAAAAGTCTAATTGCAGCCATCTGTTGGCCCTTCCCATTACAATGTCAGTTCCTTGTTTCCACATCTTACCAAAAAAAAGAACTCATGGTACTTGAATAACAGCAAGTGCCAAAGTAGTATTCTTCATTAAGATGTCCCTTAGTGCATCAGAAGCAACAACCAGAAATAGCAAAATTTCTAATTACTTAGTTCACTGAATTACTCCCACCCCATATCTGCCTAGCTCCCCTCCTTTATGATAAAAGGAAAAAAATCTAGAACCTTCAGATAAACCGCAACTACGGGACTGCAAGTTTGTAAACTCCCTGTTAAACATCCTGTTAACAACAATGGCTGTACATCTCCATGACAGAGCTGATTTAAGATTAAAAAGTACAGGCAAATATTAGCTAAAAGCAGCAGTGTAAGAATATTCAAGTTTGAATATTCAAGTGCCTGACTTAAGACAAAGTTGAGAGCACCAAAAGAACTTCCTCTACTTTAACAGGTCACTTGAGAACAAGCCCAAGGAGAGCTCTGGAATAACACCATCTACCTATCTCAGGCACAAAGGCTACTCCTACATAACACCCTATGACCTGTTACCCAAGTCTCCACTCCATACACTACTGTCAAGCATAGGTGTGGAAATGAATTGCTAGAAGACATTAGAAAATCCTGTAGCATACTTTATACAGACACTGAACAAATCCAGCTACTAACTCCCCAGTTAAATGTTCACCTGATGATTTAAGGATCGAGTGTTCTAAGTAAATTAGAGATCTCAATGCCTGCAAACAAATACTTTGCAATATACTTACACTGCCAAGACTATGACCTGTTGCCTCAGGCTCTGAAGCTCTCGATTTTAATTAGTTTCCAACAGATGTAATCATGAGCACTTGTATTTAAAACAAGCTTTTGGAGAAGATTTGGCAGCTCACACTTAAACGATTACTTACAAGCTGAATATTGCATTTCAAACCTAACAGTCTTTACAAGAGTCTTCCAGGATGCAGCTCACATTCAGAAAAGGAGAGATCAAAGCCTTTCCATACTTCAGTTGGAACTGAAGCTTCTGCTTTACTCTTCCTTCAACAAAAAGCTCACTATAAAGTATATGACATAGTAGTATTTTTACAAAAATTACCCCTAAATATAGCAAAACCAAGGTAAAACACAGATAATCCCTGTTTAAAGATACTATGAGCCAACAGAAGACTATCCCATCTCTAGCCACAGTTGTCAAACACCAGACAGCTCAAAACAGCTACAATGCTTTTGCTAGTGATCCAGAACATTTTGGGATTACCTAGAGGTTTTTCTTCTCTCCTAAAGATGACATTAACTCCTCTGATCAAAACTACCTACAATTTTTACCTAGACTCAAGAAAACTTAACAAATCCATCCTGACAGGAACCCATGAATATACTGATCCAACAGTGAAGTTCCAACATGAGATCAGCATCAGAAAACAACCACCCACCAGGACAGAATCACTATTTTCAGGTAACAAATGAAGACAGTTCTGAAGTTCAAAGCCTTGCTTCCTGCACTAAAAAACTTCTATGAGCTGCTGATACCAGGGTGGAGCCTGCTTGGATTTTTTTTTTTTTTTTTTCTTCTGTAACTTTAGGAACTTTTTTTACTGGATTAGGGTGGGGTAGAGAATTCAAACCACCTCCATTTTTCAACTCCAAAGAACACTAAGGAATCAAACCAGTACATTTCCCAGTTCAGTCCTGGTTCAACTGATTGAAGCTATTCCAGTAAACTTAACTGGAAGTTCAACAAAACTTCAAAAGCAGTCATTCAACAACAACAACTTTAAAACCAGTTTCAACTCACTAGCAAAAAAAGAGTCACAAATGCTTCAAGTGTTTCAGATGTCATTCCCAGAAGGCAGAAAGTACAAGGGGAGAAAAGCAGCACCTATCAAAGGAGTAACACTTACTTCTCCCTAATTACTGCCAAAACCGTTACAGGGTTGGAAAACAATAGTACATCTCAAGCAAGGCATCTGGCTAACATGTTGCAGTGTTATTTCTTACTGAAAAAAATACTGCCAGGGTAGAAACCTGAATTACCAAATTCTGTTCAGATGACGCTATGAAAAATTACACTCAGCTCAAGATTATGCTGCGTGGGCAGAAATGGTTCCAAATGCAAAAACTTTGCAGACCACAGATAATCCAAGCACAGTGCTAATCAGAAACATTTCAGGCTGAAGAGGAAGTTCTCTCCAGTTCCACATACTTTGCTCAGAAGAGTTCATCGGTGTATTATAAAATAAGGATCAGGTAAAGTAGGGTATTGTTCTTCCTCTACTGGAGAGGAGCCTAGTAATAGAAATAGCAGTACTGGTATCAATGCTAGAAATGGTAAGAAACCATTTATGGTAGAATTGCAGGGGGGGATGTTTCTTGTTCTTGGGGAATGCTTAAATCTTTACAAACTACATACAGACACTCATATTATAATGTTACTTTATGAGCAAAGATTTCTTTATTACTGTTTATGGTTTTCAGAAAAACAGCCCAGACACCAGGTGGAGTAGCTACTGGTTTAGAACAAGCAGGTTTGCCACATTTCTCCATCATCTATAAAATTCTGTGAAATAAGCAAATTTAATTACTCACTTGCAAGTCATTTTCCTTCTGAGACTGTACAGACTCTCCTTTATTACAGGACCTCTATGAATGAGAAGAAGCAAACACAATGAGAAGATGAAATTTAACATGATTAACCTGCAACCACCAGAACAAAGGGAGTAGAAGTGACAGCTACAATTAACTAGATGTCTCAACACTGTCTTGATCTGTGACAGCTACAGCACTAGTATCGATCTCAGCTCTGACCACCATACTAATGCAACAATTCCAAAGTCTTTCAAAAGGATGTGCCACTAAGAACAAGCCACTCCTGTAAACAGCCCAAAAGCTGATTTTTCAGGTATGATTTTATTGTTTCCCAGTGTTTCAAAACAAGTTTTTAATGTATGATAAGCTTAGAGGAACCTTTTTAACTAAGCAAAAATTAAGTCCCTCTGCACAACATCTGGGATGAAACTGTTCTTGCAGCTAAAGCACTTAAGAGGCTCATTAGAGATTATATAAAAGCCTTAGGAGGACTATTAGAAAAGCCATGTTATGAAGTTTGCAAAGCACTTCTTTTTCTATAACCTTATTTCCCAAAGTTCTTGTGACTAGAATGTCCTTATTTACAGCATGCTGTTGAGGGTTCTCTGTATAATCTACCACTGGTCAGGCAAATCCAGGATTTTTTCTTCAAATGAACTGTGCAGGTAAGCTAAAGATGCCTTGGTAAGAACTGCAGTATACTAGCAAAACTTTAACGAATTCCATGCATAATGTATCATGCAAGGATTGTTAACAGTCATTATAAAGCAGTTTTAGAGCATCAAACCATACCCTCAGCAACTAAACCCTCAATGGCACATGCTTTTAATAGAGCTGCACATTTCAAATTCAAGATGTAATAAAAACCTTGTCCTTTAAAGGGCTTGAAGGTAAGGAGAAGAGAAAGCAAATATTTGCTTAGACAGTTTGTGGCTGCTATTTATGTTGCAATTCCACCGTTGACTGTTTAAACCAGACTAGCTTTAGAGGCCCATAAAGGCAGCCTGCATCTCCACCTTCTGAACAAAAACAGCTGATTCACAGAACCATATGCATACCTTTCTGTTCCAAAGCTCTAACATGTCCAAAACAAGGGTGGAAATATGAACTTAATGGAATACAGTTAAGCAACACCAGCTCCCTTAAGTACAATACAACAAGCTAATTATTTACACAAGCTATGCAGTTACAGTATTTCAGAAGCTACAGAAGAAGCATAGTTAACATGAATCGATGGTCTTTCAGCAAGTACTTCCCATTGCACTAGGATAGTAAGTTTACAAGAAGACAGTATGAAAACTACTATTAGTTTATATTCCTTTCAAGGAAATTAATAGTCAAAACATATTCACTAAAGTTAAATGTGTAACTACTGAATAGAATTAAAGTCATTTACAGAGGGCTTCTCTGAACAAGCATGTCCTATATCAATACCACTCTTTCATCTTACAGATTTTTCGTGAACAGTCAGAAAGTTACTCACCATCCAGGAGTCTTTCCTGATTAATGGTGCTCTCAGAATGGTTCAGTTCATCAGAAGGTAAGCAGATTAGGCTTTTCCCTAGAACCTGAACTGGCATCCGCCTTCCAGAAGTCATACTGCGTAAGAGAGCTAGGCCAGTTCTACAAGTGCACCTCAAATTAGGGTTGGAGATAGCCTAATGGCATCTACTGTGCCATTAGAAAGAGACAGTTACGGATGTGCACTGCAGAGTCATCAGAAAAGGAGACTTCTGCAGCATCCCTTCCTCTTTTCTGTTCCCTCAGCATGGAGCATTAGTGTCCAGAAGAGAATGAATACAAAGTAATTTGTAAATAACTTGCAAATAGGAATGGGAGCTTGGAGAGGATCAGTCATCACAAGTGGCCATGTACTCAGCTTAGAATTAGGCAAGTCTCCAGTACACGTGAGCAAGGAGAACAAAGTAAACAGGATGCAATTTCATGTAACAGGAGTTTAAGAGATGTCAGAGGTAGGATTTGATTGGTTTGACTGCACAATCACCTATGAGAACAGTGGTTCAAAGTGAAACATCTCATACCATGCGGTATTTAATGTACATATTTAGCTCATGTGTTCTTGGCTGACCCCATCAAAACTTCAGTTTGTCCATAAACTCTTAACAGCTCACTTCAATTTATGGCCAATTCTGGGAGCTATTCACTTCAACAGCAAGGAGGAGGCTTCAAGTACTCAAACAGGCAAATGACTAACTCCTGAAGGCTTTTAATCACTCTCCCTATATGAACATACTATCTAAAAATGGACACTCTGCATCTTCAAGATTTATTTAAATACTTGTTTAGTTCTTCTACAGTGGGAAGATTTATTCCCAAAGCAGATTAAGAAAGCTCACTAGAATGTTAGTGAGGACAGCTCTGTGCAGACAGAAGTCCTTACAGAGTCTGCTTTGTGATCATGTAAATTAATTTTAAGGCAGGAAGCTTCAGGTAGAAGGTGAAAGTCCTAGAATGAGAGTCATTTGCATGTTATCTGATCAGATGACAACCAGACAGCATTTATACATCTGGCAGTTTGACAGAAAATTAGAGTTTATAATTGTCTCACTAGTGCCCCAAACTTAGTTCTCCCATAGCTAGAAGATGAGCTCTATCAAAAAATCACAAATGATAATTCTGTATAGAGGAGGAACTTGCAACTTTTTCTCCCCCAACCCTCTGCTCTGCCCACAGATTTAAATCTTACATTTTTCTGAGCTTACTCAGCTTTACTAGTTTTCAAGACTTGAAAAATACCGCAACACTTTGATTTGGACAAATCCCTAAGAATTCAAATCCCAAAAAATTGAAACATTACACAGAACTGCCTGATTGTTTAGAGGCAACCTACACAGAGGAAACTTTGTAATTCTAGAAGTTGTTGAAAGACATCAACTTGAACTTCAGGATATGGGAACACAAACATTTTTAGATTCAGCAATAACTAATTCTGCTTCTAGGAATCTGCTGACAATCACTGATCCCTGACAGACCTGAAAGAACTGATGCTCATTTGCTCAAGTCCTAGAATCTAGCATGTGAGGAATAATTCCCAGTTCAAGCCCTACAAAAGCCACAAAAAGATCTCTAATCCTCTTCATTTCAAGTTACCATTCTCTTATGAGGGAGCAGAGGAAAGGAAGGGCAGTACTTTGATACTTTGTCATTGCTGTAAACATTCAGATGCACAGACAGTGCTACTTAAGCCTTATTTTTAAACAATGAAATCCAGTACTAAAGAAAATGAAAGCTGTAGAGAATGCTCCAACTTCAGAGATCTCATACTATACCGTGAATCGTGTCTGTCACCTGGAAACCAGAGTGCTCTAGGCACGATCGCATGGGCAAGCCTGCAGCAGAGAACACATGCATATACAACTAAAGTGGTACATTACCCCCAGAACACCCTTAACTCCACCCAACACAAATACATCCCCGTAAGAGGTGCTTGGTTTCTTTCAAGCCGTCTGCCAGTGCCAGGGATTTGTAGTTACTCCATGCTACAAACAGACATGGACACCAACAACCACAGAAGACGTTGATAATTACAGTTACACAGCAGTCTGTATTTTATTTAGTTACAAAAAAAATAAAAGGCAGCAAGGCAGGTATGGAAAAAGATCTACCACAGAACTGTGGCAACCATTTATACTTATTTTGTGTCTGCTCACAGAAAAAAAATTGAGAGACCAGAGAGGAACATTAGGTATACTGGTTTGGTTTTCCTAATTTAGATACAAGATTTTGGTTTGGCTATTGCAAAGTAACAGAGCCCCAGTGAATCAAGAGTTCAAGGTTCTTTTGACATGTGTGAAAGAATGGGAGCCGATCCCCAAGTTCACCTTTTGATAGATGAACTTCAAAGAAATTCACCTTAATTTGAGCTTTTGTTTGTTTGTTGATGCTATTTTATGTTGAAATCCTACCAGAATTTCTACAACATGGGGAGTTTTGGTTGTTCCAAATTTAAGTAGAAGCACTAAAGTGATCTGCGTATGAAATCCAATCTTAAGGTCTGGGCATTAAATGAGAGATTGTTGGAGAATCTTTTGTTTTAATGCTGATATAGCCAACATTTAAAGGCGTTTTATCATGAGGAAGCTTTTCTTTCAATGTTCCCCTTTAAATTTAGCAACTAAGCTGGAGCAAGAATAAGTGAAGCAGAGTAAGACATTTCCCTTTTTTTCATTGTAGAGCATATCTGCATTGTGCCTCAAACATTGGAGTTTTAATGTGGTTAGTACTTTAACCTGTCACAAGCACAAATACTTGTCTTAAAAAAAAAGTTCTGCTCAAGGATATACTCAAAATAAGTCCTTGATTTTTAAACATCCATGCCAGTGCGGCCATTCATAATAATGGCCGAGCCAGCTCAGTTCATCTCCCCCCAGCTCCCCCCAAAACAGTCATGCACACAAAAAATTGGCTTAAACATATCAGCTATGACAGAGGAAGGCACAAAGCCTTCCCTGTGTGGCAGCTTTAGCCAACTGGCATGGTTTATATTGGATGAGTTTCATGTACTGACATTTGTGTCTTCCAAGATTTGTAATAAGCAAACTGGGGCTATTTTCAAACTGAAAAAAGGCTCCTTTAACAGGTGGCTCAAGAATTATGGTGCCAGTATCATTCATTCTTAAGTTAGTATCAGGTGTCTCTTTTTCACTTCTATTCAAAATTTTAATTTGTCTTCTGTACATACAAAAATTTGGTGCAGATTACTATAGATTTATAGTGCTTACAGTCAAGGAATAAAGAGCTGATATCATCACTGTTTTGTGCTCCAATTTCAACAGAACGTAAAATGGACAAGAGTTAAAGCATGCTACAAAGGCTCAAACAAACAAGTGGTAACTACTAATACCCAGTGGCAGTTACAATTAAGTCATTGAGAATTAAGTCATGACTTTGGCATAAGGTCTCAAAACTCAACTTAAGCAGGGTCCCTTAATTTCTATAGGGCTTTAAACTTAAGCAACATCACTAAGATATATCAAATTATTCCCTCTTAACAGGCTTTTCGTAAGATTCTGCTTGTGCCACCCAGAAATCTGTAAGAACCCTAAGTGAGGTTTTCAAAATACCCCAATAAAACAGTTTGCTTATATTTTAACTTGCATTTAAGGTAGAGGGGCTGGAAGAGACAAATGTTTGCCGACAAAAATTGTGAACCTCAATGCAATCTGAAAGTTTTACCTTGGGACTTTCTCTGCTTACTTAACCTTTAGTGAACTGCACCAACAAAAGCAGTCATTTCACTGCCACTACGGAAATAAAGGAAGTTAGACATCTCAAAAGATCCTTCAACACCAAGAGTAGAAAGGTTAGAAAGTTATGAACACACTTTCAATTTTCAAACCAAATTAGTTCTGATTTTAGAGCCCAAAATTTTATTTTGATTTCTTCAGTGGATAGGGGCACAGAAAAGGCAAGTTAAAACAACCCTAAGGGAAGAGGAGGGCAAAGGAATTCTACAGTCTACTTTACTTTTCCTTTGAAATATAAGGGAACAGCCACATTTCTTCACAGCTCTTGGGCAACAGAAGTTCTACCACTACAGCAATTTTACAGCCCATGTTCCTACTCAAGCCTTCAATATATTGAGTCAGTATTACATTAAAACAATTAATAATTCAGGGAAATATTCTTAGCATCGACCCTAGGAGTCACTTTGAAAACAAAGCTCCTCACCACTTTGATTTCACTTTTCTTTAGAGGAAAAGATACTTAAGCTTGAATGAGTGAACTTCTACATGCTTTTCTTGTTTAATAGTTTCACTTTCCCAACACACATACAGTGGTGTAGCCAAGCATTTCACGCCATTTCAAGCCACTAAAATCTTTTGCATAGTTCTGGTAAAGCTTGCTACCATGGGAAAGCTTATACCTCACATATGATAATAAAAGAACACTTTAAAAACAAGTGACAGCATTCAATAAGATTTTTTTTTTAATAGCAAGTTGGGTCAAGGCAGCAGAAGCAGGAAGAATGGGCTGAAATTTCAGGAACAGTGAATCTCCTGCAGATATTGGATCAGTTATTCAAAGCAAGTTACTAAGTACTGGAAAATATCAAATTAATGGATAATAAAACCAGACCCTCTAAGTCAAACAGAAACAACTGCCAACATTCAAATGTAATTTTATGAAGCTGCAATATTTTGTAAGGTTCAACACTTAGGTTCTGATTATTTATTTACAATATAATCAAGTGTCTAGCAGAGATGGGTAAGAGAAGATCTGCTGTACAGTCCTACGGTAACAGCCGTGTAAGCTTTAGAAGAGATCACCTTTACAAAATATTCTTAATTTTTAACTCTATAATTTGAAACAGACTTGCCAACCACTTCTCTTAAGGTTTGACAAATTTCAATGCTATTTACATTTTACTAACCAAATAAAAAAAGTAGTAACATTAGAAGAGTTTGACAAACATCTGGTTAAGCTTCTATGCCAGCTACAAGGCACATCACACATTTAGGAAAGCATATTTTGGAATGAGATGGCTGGACAGTGTTGATGTTTGTGCTTCATTTTTATTCTAACACTGTAGATCAAATTTTCCAGCAACACAATAAATACCTAATAAAATGCCTGAGCACTGTACAAAGTTTGACAAAACCTTCAACTTTAATCTCCAAGATTCCTAAGTGCTACCAAGATTAAAATTAAGCAGTTTAGTCTCTTGCAATCTTGCTAGTTATGCCAAAGTTCTACATACTGTAGAGAAGCAAACTTTAATCACTTTTCTGAAACACCACAGTCCAAACTTAACACCATAAACAAAACATTACTGGTCAAACAGACAGCAAGTGAGCCTTCAGCTGATATATGCCAGTCAGGATCTGTACAGAAAAGGAGTGTAAGTTCTAGACAATAACAGGCTATAAAGAAAACTGCTTTAAGCTTAGTGAGCTACCCCACTACCACTAAAGCACACTCCCAAAAGGATAAAGCAGCACACACTTGGCAGCGTGTTACAAATGAGTACCTCCAATGAGGACAGAGAAACCCTCCCACTCCCAAAGCACTCTACGTACTCACCATCTGCAAGATTGCACCGTATAAGCGCAGGAGAACTTTCCGTGGTTCATCTGCAACTGTCTCAATGGTATCAGGGAGTGAACACTGAAACAGCATGTTGCTGAGGCCACCTCTGTCAAGAGGAAAGCAAGTTTTATCAGCTAACTTGGATGAGCGTACATGTTTCATTTTCTATGTTAGAGGTGTGCTAATCAACCTTTTAGAGTAGATCAGTTAAGCATACTAACATGACAAACCATTTTCCAACAGTACCAATAATTCATAACATAAGGCTTCAATAAAAATACTGGCAGCTTCATGCATCTCAGTGTGTAGCTCACCATCAAGATCTATCAATCCAAATTACAGCTCAAGCTATGAACAAATTGATGCAAAATGTAACGAGCAACTAAGAGAAGACGTGGACTTCTGTAAATTATTTTTGGGATTGCTAGAAAGTGACACTGGAGTCTTGTCAGATATACCTGGTTGCACAAACAAGCAAGATGACAACAGAATGAGCTTAAAACCATTCAGTGAGTGTAAAACCCTATGTATGAATTAAGATCTGGAATACCAGAGGTGGCAGCCTCAAAGACTGAGCCCAAGTACCTGTGCTACAAGTGCTGCTGCTGAAAGTCCTACTTATGCTATCATTTCTAGGCATTAATATTCAATTCTGAAATTCACAATTAAAGCAGTTCTTTATTTTAAAGAAATTGCTCAGGCATCTGTCAAAACTCAAGTAGCACTCAGTCTTAGCAGGTAAGACAAACTAGGGAGCCCTGTACTTCAATCATTCAGGGGTCACAGAAGCATGCTGGCTTTTCATGTAACTACTGTTTTACAATGCTGTTCTCAGAGGAAAAAGTGACAGCATTTGTTTTCTACAGGTTTATCAAGCTGGACAGATAGTAGATTAGAGAAACTAAGTTTAATTTCTACTAGCCCCCTAAGAATACTAGTTTACACAACCCTATTTCTTTAGAAACATAGAAATGTCTGGGTTGGAAGGGACCTCTAGAGGTCATCTAATCCAACCTCCCTGCTGAGGGCAGGGGCATCCTCAACTAGAGCAGGTTGCTCAGAGCTCTGTCAAGCCCCACCTTGAATGTCTCCAGGGATGGACTACATTGTCTTTCTGTATCTCCTTCATTATCAACATGTTCATTAATGAGATTTTCAAATTTCCCTTCTGCAATAGATTTTCCCTATTACTTCTTCCTCTACACTAAGAGGAAGTAGTACTGAAACTTCTGGTTTACTTACAAAAAAGAAATGCAAATCAGCTCTACTAAAAAAAACTGTCTTGCCATTAAAGAGCTTTAAAAACTAGATACAATCCAAATATAGTAGCTAGCAGTTGAAGGGATAAGGTAGCACAGGTTTTACAAGTAATTTTACTTTGCAGCATGCTATGCAACTTACTGCAGTAACTCCAGAATTTAAATAATGGTCTTTGTCATGTTATGATTTCCTTCACAAAATAATGCAGTTTTTCATAAGATCCAAAACATAAGCATTTGCTATTACCTTGCAGTGAGCTTTGATTCCAGGAACCCACGGCAGATCCAAAACAGTTGCTAAAATGAAATTCTCAACCCTAACCTGACACTCCTCTCTCAATGCTTTTCCAAGTATTTTTCTAGGTTCTTTTACAACAGCATGGGGAACTAGTGAATATTTTCTGGTGGAAAAAAGCTACTAGGTAGAAGATGACCTGTATGTATTTACCAGGAGATGATACAGAGGGAAGAGCCGGCCTACATAGCCAAAGTCAATGACTGACAAAGAATAAAGAAATCTCAGGAAAATAGGGTAAAACATCAGCAGCACAATATGCTCGGGGAAAAAAAAAGGCAGAAGAGAACCAGGTGGCTTGGCAGGCATCCAAAAAAAGGATGTTTAGAGACAAGAGATATGAAGTAACTTTGAACCATGAAGGTGAGCAGGTATAAAAAAAGCCCAGACAGATGGCAAGGATATCAAACGAAGAGCACAGCCAGACCATTCAGAGGCAATACAATATTGCTTCATTACAGCAACTACATTTCATTTAAACCATGATAGATGGTTGGGTTTGGCTTTGATTTATTTATTTTTTTTAATTATTTGCCACCCTTTCTAAGCCCTCTTTGCTGAAAGACTTTCTAATACTTCAGTGAAAATATCAATGCTTAAATAGAACTAAACACATTGAAAGCCACTTTACAAAAAAATAATACTGGAGTAGAGCTTAAAATCCTGTACAGCTACTTATTTACAGGCTCAGCCTGCATACAGTGCAAAAAAGCCCAGAAACTCTTAGTCTCCAATCACACAGGAGTGTCTTACTAAGGCTGAACTCTATTAAGCAGAAGTTTCACTATAGTTTATGCACTTAAGACTTCAAAAGTTACCTCTAATCAAGGAAGTCCATACAACAGTAATAAAAAAAAGTATTGTTCTCCTGAAAGGTCAGTAGACTCAGCAGCTTATTTAAGGGTCAAAAGGGCATCTTGCTCTTACACAGATAAAGCTACCACTCAGTCTACTGATACAATAACTGAAAGGTAAGCCCTTCCAAAAGGGTCACCTACTTTCAAACTTCCCACAGCATTCCCCAAAGCCCAGCCACAGCAGTTAGATGTGCTTATGTAGCTGCATTCTGATTTGATGTGAATGTCCTCCTTTGCTCTCCAACAGGATGGACTGGACCCCTTCACCCTGCCACACTGAGCACCTAACAGCTGTTTGGGAGCGTGATTTGCACCAGTACAGCCAAAATGGCACGGGTGACAATCACACTGGAGAACACACACCATGAGCCCGACTTTTTGGGAGCTAGGATCAGCAAACCAGTAGGATGCTTCGTTCTTCATAGATAAAAGAGGCAAGACTCAGCAAAATAAATGCAGCTGTCATTTAGCATGGATTACACATGCTTAAGTTTCAGCCCCTCCTCCCAATCCAGGAATCATCAAGCCATTTTCAAGTGATCGTCTTGGAGGGAAAGTTTCCAAGAAATGCAAGAATAACTGTGCTAAAATCTAAAGCTTTAGAAAACAAGTACCAAAGTCAGCAGCACACTAAGGATGAAAACAAGTCAGATTATAGACATATTGTCAGACTAGTCTACTGTCTAAGAAAAGTCTTCTAAAAATCCTCTCCATCAGCTTATGATCATGTCAAATGAGAAGAAAATCTAAAAATCCAAATACTTTCTCTGCTGGCTTTCAATGAGTTACTAATTTTTAACAAGGCTTTTAAAATAGAAATTAGCATGATGTGGTTTGATTATACTTTTATATATCAGAGCTTTGTCAACAGTTTATGCTCTCTTAGCTATCTGGAAGTAGACTTAACATGTATTTCATGTGTCAACACAATCTGAATCACTAGGAAAACAAACTCAGGACTCAAGGGGAGAAGCTGACAACCATATCCTTTGAAACTGTGACGTTACATTTGATCAGCTAGAATCATCAGTCTAAAAATGAAACTCTGTATCAGTCTTCAGTAGAGTATAAGACCCATACAAAAAAAAAATACTAACTCTGCAAAGGCAGCAAGGCTCTCAAACGCATTACATATTGCTTCTAGAACATCCCCAATTTACATATTTCTGCTGCCAACGTGCTGAGTCATAACTACTTGTTACTATATATACACAAGATGATTCACATCATCGATACACTGCGTTTACCTGCTAACTTCTGAATTTCAGAATGGGCAGAGCCATGACAGAACGGGCCCTTTTTCCTCCGCTGGAAGCCCAGTACCCGATGCAGCGGTTTCCACGGGCTCCATCACCGTTACCATCAAGGTCCGGGGCTCCTCCCCCGGCTCCGGCGCTGCTGTCGCGCTGCAGCACCAGCCACCTCGCACCACCACCCTCCCTGGGCAGAACGGAGGGCTCGACGTAAGGAACCCAGGGCCTCCCACCTCATCCCGGGAGAGACACTCCCCTCCCACGCCACGACGGTGGCTGCAGACGGGGCGCGGGGGATGCTCCGGAGGGAGACAGAGGAGCGGCGGCTCCCCCGGCGGCAGCGAGCCCGTGCCCCCCCACCCGAACCGGCGCGTTTCGGAAGGATGTATTTAAAAAAAAAAACAAACCCCACCACAAAAAAAAAAAAAAAAAAAAAACCAAAAAAAAAAAAAAAAAACCGAAAAAGGCCCCCCAACCCCCCC